>BMAU01003044.1:0-14646 GCA_019973935.1 Trichonephila clavipes | reverse complement strand
ATATTGTCACGGAGTTCGAAAAGAAGTACACAGTTCAATTAAACAAACAATTATAGATTTATTCTAACGCTGGGAGCTCGATACAACACTGGACTGAGAACATCCCCATCTGGCGATGAACTCTGCTTTTATACACTTCGGAATATTCAATACCGTATGCACTCTAAAGAATGATCTAGTTCATCTAGAACCTAGAGAAACAATACATTAAAAACGAGAACAATTCCAGTCTTTGGATAAATCTGCCGGGGACGGGATTCGGGATTCGAACCGAGGAAGTTCAATCAACGCTCTGCAAACTCGGCTATCGGGACCTGTAGCAAATTATGCGTGCGCATTGCTCCCCTCGAAAAAGAAGACAGCGCCCATACTTGTCATTCAAGAGGTCTTTATTCTGGAACGCAGTGATGGGGTCCTTTGTGATTCTTTGGGAGGAATATCCCTCGGTTTCGATTGCTCGGCGGGATCATGGTACGGTTTCATACGTACATGGACAACTTCTCTTAGTTTCTTTTCATTGAAGCAGGATCAAAATCTTGTACTACGTAAGTCACGGCGATAACGGCGTAGCACCTGATACGGTCCGATCCACCTTCTTAAGGGTTTTCGGAGAGACAAACTTTCTCACTGGGTATAAATCCATACGAGATCTCCGGGAGCGTAAGGATACCATTTGGTGTTTGGAATCGTAACGTCGACGATCTTTTGTCTTGAGCTCTCAGGGTGGCCGCGCTCGGGCGCTGTCGTGATTCTTCGGCTCTGGCTGCTATCTTGGTGATGTTGTGTCATCAAAATCGTTGGGACAGAATGGTAGCATTGTATCTAGTGTCGTTCCGCTTCGACCATGAAATTAAATAGAACGGCGTAAAACCTGTGGTCTCTCTTGTTTATGATATTATAAGCGAAGGTTACAAATGGTGGTACAATTTCATCCCAATTTTTCTGCTCTATCCACATGATTGACAACATGTCGACCAGGTCTTATTGAAGGCCGTCAGTCCCATTTGTTTGGGGATGATACGCCGTTGTGTAAACGATGATCAATGTTACACAAGTCGACGAGAGAGAAACAAGTCTGGATCGAAGAGACGGCTCCACGATCTCTGTGATAATTACTCGAGGAGCTCCATGCCTGAGGGACAATTTCTTCAAGTAAAACTTCGCTATTTCGTCGACTTCGGCTGTCGGCAGGCTTTTTGTTGCATATCGCGTTGAGTATCCATGCAGACTATTATCCATTTGTTTCCATGAGCAGACTTTTTGGAATCTCCCAAGGGAGATCAATTCAATGCGATGGAAAGGACGTATAACTGGAGGGATGGGAACTAAACGTCCAGGTGGTCGTTGAGGAACGGATTTTCTCCTTTGGCACTCCGACAATGCATGACATACCGAACGACATTTCGGTACATTCCCGGCCAGTAAAATCTCTTGCGAATCTGTCATAAAGTTTTTCGCGAAACCAAGGTGTCCTGCGGTGCGGGCGTCATGAAAGTGCCTTAGTATGTCTGCTCTTCGTAGATGTTTAGGAATGACTGGTAACCACAACTTTCCATCTGGATCAAAATTCTTCCTGCAAAGGATACCGTCGATGAATCTGAATTCTTCGTTTTTGGATGAGTTGCTCAAAAGTTTTAATTTCATAGGGTCTTGATCTTTTTCTGTTCCATCGCAAGGTTCATACTCGTCGTGACTGCTAAAAATTTGTCTGGTGTTTCCGTTTCCTCTTCCACTGGATTTCTCGAAAGAGCGTCACGGCGTCACTATGCTTCTTACCGGTTTATATTTTACGTCAAAAATCATGCTCTTGAATCCGGAGGGCCCATCTGGCAAGCCTTCCTGAAGGATCCTTTTAAATTCATGAGCCAGCACAAGGAATGATGGTCAGTTACAACAGTAAAGTGTTTTCCGAATATGTACGGCCGGAATTTGTTGGTAGCCCATACGATGGCAAGACATTCCCTTTCTGTGGTGGAATAATTCTTTTCGGCTTTTGTCAGAGTTCTAAAGCGTATGCTATAACTTTCTCGACATTATTCTGAATTTGTACTAGGACAGCTCCGATACCGTACCCGCTTGCATCAGTATGGATTTCTGTAGAAGCTCTTTCGTCGTACATCCCCAATACTGGATCCGAAGTGCTGCTTTCTTAAGACTGTTAAATGCTTCCACCTCTTCAGGACCCCAATGAAACTCCACGCCACTTTTCAGCAACGACTGCAAAGGTTCGGCGAGATAACAGAAACCTTTAATAAATCTTCTAAAGTATGAACAAAGGCCAAAGAAAACTTCGTATGTCATGTATATTCTTTGGAGTGGGAAAATTTCTTACGGCTTTTATTTTTGTCGGGATCGGGACGAACGCCATTACTAGATACAAGATGGCCTAGAATCTTTTTTACTTCTTGGGCAGCAAAAGACACTTCTTTCAATTTAATTTAAGACCAGCTTCCTGAAGACATTTTTAGAACAAGTCTTAATCGTATAAGATGGTCTTCAAAAGTTTCTGAGAACACTATTATGTCATCTAGGTAACAAAGACACATGATCCATTTAAAATGGCGTAGCAAATTGTCCATCATTCTCTCGAAGGTCGCAGGTGCATTAGAGACCAAAAACGGCATGAGCTTTAAACTCGTATATAAGCCTTCGGGGGTAATAAATGCCGTCTTTTCACGATCCGCTTATTCTATTTCTCATTTGCCAATAACCAGATCAGGAATCCCATGGAAGAAAAGAACTGGCAATTCCTTTCAGACAGTCGAGCGTATCGTCAATACGAGGAGAGGATAAACGTCTTTTTTTCGTGACGCTATTCAGCTTGCGATAATCGACGCAAAAACGCCAACTACCGTCTTTTTCTTACGAGCACAACGGGTGATGACCAAGGACTTTCAGAGGGTTGGACGATACCTTCATCAAGCATTTTCTGAACCTCCGCAGATGATGCGTCTTTCAGTCGGCGAAGACTCTGTAGGCTCGTTGGTTGATTCGGAGCATGATCACCAGTAAAAATCCTGTGTTTCACATTCGTCTTCGCAAGCTGTCGACTTGTCGGTCTTCGTGAAAAGCCCAGAAATTTCCGAGTAGTTCGGATAGCTTTCTGTTTCTCTGTTCGTCACTGAATCTGGTGACATCATTAACGAACAATTCATCTGAGACTCCGTGCTTCTTGCTGGTCATCCGGCTAAACCCGATGTGTCGGTGCTCAACACATAGATGCCCTTCTTCATTTAGTGGCTCGCTTCTGGCTTCATGCACATTCCTCTAGGGATGATTTGGTTTTCGGAACTGCAGGGCATTGGTAACCCAGACATCACTTTTTCGTTGTTGATATGTGATACTTCATGGACGCAGTGCAGTAATATTTTTCCTAGAAAGTAAATGCTCATGCCAGTTCAGGAACTACATTTATGTCTCCTGGGGCTTGGATATCCTTGATACTGATATTCTAGTTAACCTTTAGAGGACGGCTGGGTCGGGATAGCGCGACCAAGAATAGCCCCTTAAAGGACGGCGCTGGTCGGAGTAGCGACCAAGCTCTTCTTCCCCTTTAACAGCTTCGGATCACTGCGGTTCCTATTAGAATCCAGGGACGTCAATCACTTGACTGGTCTCTTTGTATTGAGAGGGGGAAGGGGTGTTCCCTCTTCTCACTTACTTCAGAATTTCTTTTTCCTCTCTTATGCCCTTTCAGAGATTTAATCTACAGCTGTTATTGTAAGTGGTTTTTCTGCCTTTACGTATTCATCTTCATATTTTTTCATTTTAAATTAACTTGATTAAAAAAACAGAAGAGAAAATGCCTAAACGGGAAAAGAGGTCTGACCACTGAAGAGATCCAGAAACTTGATTGATTTAGAAGACGAAATTTTTTGATGATTCAGATTCTGATTGTGAATTGAAATGAAGATTTAGATCAATCTATAATTTTAACGCTGCAGAAGATGAACTTATCTCGCAAGAGCAAAACGAAATCTTCTGGGAAAATCCACAAATATTCCATAAAGCAAAAATTTTGCCATTTACTGGAAATATTATGATAAGGGGAGCTGCTGAGTTGTGTGAAACGGAAAGCGATTTTTTTAATTGCATTTTTAAAAACCCTATTGTGAAAAAAAGTTACAGACGAAACAAATATATACGCCGCTTCCGTATATTACAAAATGCAACTCCTTCAAATCGGAGGAGGCATAACCCGGCATGGACTCAAACTAATGAAGTGGAGATGATAAAATTTCTAGCCTTTTAATCCTTTTGTAATGGGACATATAGAAAAAGACAATGTAAAAGGAATATTGGTCAACAGATCCAATGCTGGGAGACACCGTTTTTTAGAACTGTGATGCCGAGGGATAGATTTTTAAATTTACTGGTATTTACATTTGAAGATAATAATAATATTCCAGATAAAACTGCTTTGGATTATGACAGACTTTGGAAACTGAGATATGTGTTTGACTCTGTTAAACAATTCATTCCAAAACATATATAATCCATCTGAAGAGCTTGCCATAGATGAAGTAATTGTTTCTTTTAAAGGGCGCGTGATATTTAAACAATATATTCCTAAAAAAAGAAAAAAGATTTGGAATCAAGTTGTATAAAGTAGTTGATAAAAAGGCCATACCTTCAACATGAAAGTATATATTTGGGATGTGATAAAAAAAAGAATTAAAAGTGATGTAAAAATGACATCTACTCATGCAACAGTGCTGGAATTGGCGGAATGCGTAAAAGACAAGGGGCATAAGTTGCTTATGGACAATTTTTTCATCACCAGCATTGTTTCAACAATTGTAGCGGGCAGAATACAAAATAAATGCATGTGG
Source organism: Trichonephila clavipes (assembly GCA_019973935.1). Classification (NCBI taxonomy): domain Eukaryota; kingdom Metazoa; phylum Arthropoda; class Arachnida; order Araneae; family Nephilidae; genus Trichonephila; species Trichonephila clavipes. The sequence goes on along the minus strand of BMAU01003044.1, from coordinate 9,814 downwards.
GTACCTATGCGACCCAATAGAAAAAAATTATCCTAAAAAGAGCTTCGCTCCGAAAAATGAAGAAAGGAGATTTATCAGTAAATTTGGTTGCGGAATGACGGCCATGTGCTGGAAAGATAAGAGAGGTTTTCATGCTAAGTAAATATGCATGACCCAGACATGAGTACATCAACTTTTGTGCAATGACAGATGCGAAAACCCGGTTTAGTGACAAGCTACAATACTAATATGGGTTTCGTAGATCTAAGTGATCGTATGGCCAATAGCGTTATACATTTGACGCAAACATTGAAATGACCAAAAGCTTTTCTTCAATATTAGACTTAACAGTATTGAATGCATTTATATTGTATAAAATTAAAAACGGGAAATAATATATGCCACAAAATATTTCGACTAAATTTAATCCGACAACTACTAAAAACGAAAATATTGAAACAATTATTACCAGTCCAGAACGAAATGCGAGAAATAATAGGCCTGAAAATGCATTGGCCTCCGAATGTAAAAAAAAGTTCAAAGACGATGTGCCATGTGCAAGTCGAAAGGTATGACGAGAAACGCACATCCGTCTGTTGTAAATTATGTAACGTAGGATTATGTGTAAATTGTTTTGGAGAATACCATAAACAATGAATCTCGAAATAGGCTATTGAATTGAAATAGCTGATGGGTTAAATTGTAGTTCATTTCCGTTTATGCAATTAATTTACGTGCATTTTACAAAGAGATCTGTTTTTCTTCGATTAGATAATCTTTTATTATTTTGAGTAGCTTGATAAGCATAAAACCAACAAAATCTGTACAAAATCATTATATTAGTTTTAATATTAATATAGAATATATATATTTAAAATGCTTAAAAATTTTAAGAGATCATTAATTATATTAAAAATACACTACAATTATGGCTAAAGGCAATAGTGCACATATATATTATATTATTGTTGAGCAAAGGATTTTTTTCTTTTTATATTCGATTAGATAATCTATTTATATACTATTATATATATATTTGATAAGCATAAACCTATATATATAAAATATAGGGAAATATATATATATATATATATATATATATATATATATATATATATATAGTTTTAATATTAATATATATATATATATATATATATATATATATATATATATATATATATATATATATATATATATATATATATATATATATATTCATTCTATTTTTTAATAGTAAATTTTGTAATTTTTCATTTGTATTACAAAACAAATATTAAAACCAAGAATAAGATTTATGTTGATGTTAAAATCATGTTTTAATGGATTTTGCGTGTAAAAACTTAAAAGTATTTTATTTCAAAATAAAAATCTTAAATTTTAAACGTGCTCCTTGTTATATTTTATCATTTTTAAGTTATAATTTAATGTTAATGATTTAAGAAGAAATACATATATTACATAAATTGTTACTGAGAAAAGTGCTATATGTTTAATTGGGGCAATTTTACCACATAAAACCATTTTATTATTTTTTATTTTCTCTTAGATTCATATTAAACAGGATAATTGCAAATGTTCATAAATACAAAATAAAAAAAAAAATTGCTAATGCATATAAAGCCATATAGATGCTAGATTTTAAATTTATTTATATTTTCTCAATTTTATTAATTGTTACGCTTATAAAATTCCTTAAAAATACATTTGTAGAGAATATAGAACATTTCGCTTTAAGTTTTTGCTGAAAATTTGTATATAATTACATAATTTATTTGTTGAACAGAAACGTATTTGAACTATTAACTTATGCAGTGCTTAATGAAAAGTAATTTTGTGACTTTATATGAGCCCTTTATATTCTAAACATTGTTGTATTGTGCTACTTAAATTTCTAGGAAGAATATGTCAATTGTATTGAGCTTTTCTTATTATATATTGAACATTTCTAATTTTTTGCAAACTGAGTAGATTAATCTCATAATAAATAAAGTTATCTAATAATTTACCTTCTTTATAAAATAATTCGAAACTAATAAATTATATCTTGAAACGGGATTTAACTAACTTGTTTGAAAATTATTTGTTTTATTCCTTTTAAGTATTAAATAATTGTCAAATCTTTTTATATATTTAATACTCTTTATAAAAAAAAATTTTAATCATGTCCAGAAAACTGAAAAAATTAAAAATAATAATTGAATAAAAATAGCAAGCTTGAATATATATATATATATATATATATATATATATATAGTATACTATGACTACTTGAATAAGTACTGAATTTATTAGGACTAATTAAAGGGAGGGAGGAATTTACTAAATGATGTTATCAGTGAGAGAGAAACCCACAGTTCGAAATACTACTCCCAGAACTGAACCAACTTTTTTAGAACGTCAGCTGTGAGAGAAAGGTAAAAGAATTACCTAAGAGAAGAAAGCTTTAGAACAAAATGCCGGTTGTAAATCGAGATGTTTGAAGCAAAACTCTTTTGAAAAAAAAGCAAAATACAGAAAATTAAAACTGTTGACGAAGACTTAACCCAACTGAGAGGCGTAGAAATGATTCTGGTAATACTTTTGACTGTTGATCGAAAGGTTTGGCTAATACAATTAATTACACTAAAGATAGTAATATTAAAAAACTATCAAGGCTATAGATTTTCTATTTCCCTTAATATTAAAATTTTATGATTACCTGGGATGGATAGAGGTAGTAAAATTTCTTGAATTCATTTCATTTTGAAAAAGGAATAAATGCAGAATGTGGTAGGGGGAGTAGAGCATAGTTATTCAAACTCATAAAAAACAATAGAATTGTCATCGCCGCCACAGATCTGAAGTTTGAAGGAGTCTCAATTCTATTCAATTCTTTTAGAGAGTACTCTATCAATTGCAGTGTTTCTGCAGGGGAGAATGAATAGATAGGATTCTGCAGGAGATAGTGATCAAATCGTTAAAATGCCAAATAATAACAGATGAAGCACCTAAAAATTCAGCTGTAGTAAAGTCAATAAATTGCACAGTAGTCAATAAGTTCAAGCTGGATCAATCACTTAAAAACGGCTGGATACTCAGGAGGCCTTTTACACGTTTTGAGTGTAAATTATTGGGAGAGGGGATTGATCTTTACATTGATTTTCAAATGTAATGGTTTTTATTGCTATGTTAATAAAGAATATTCGATTATTATGAATATTTCTCTGATTTATTTTTGGACTGGGGTTAATTTTTTTTTTTTCTGAGTTGCACATTTGGAAACTATTGTATTACCATACGTCCTAAAAAGGAATATTGTGTTCAGAATTAGAAAGACGCGTGCATTATATTTCTTAAAAATATTTTTGAACTTTATTTTTATCACACAGAGATCGAGCATTTATCTTAGAATTTCAGAAATGTTATACTAACTGATACATCAAAAGAAAAACTATAATTTATTGCAGCTAAAAAATGAGAAACTAATAAGTTTTACTTCTATCCATAAAACTAATAAAATAACCTTTTTGTGAAAGATGAAAAGTAAGAAATAAATGTGTTGTAATTAGTCATAAAAGAACAATTAAATACGAATAAGAATAGTTTATTCCTTACATAAATAAGTCTACCAAGATACATGAATGATTTGCTCCCTTGCTGACTTTAATATACTTATGATTTACTGTCATAATTTTGTCTTATGTCAACTAATTGTTTGGTGTTTTACAAATCAAGAATTTTTCTAAAATTAAAGGATTTGATATTTTATGCTAACGAAAAAGCATATTACAGTTGGAAAAAATAATAATTTTACATTTATTCATTTGTGTATTTAAAGGGATTTATTTTTAAGAACATGCAAATAAATCGATAGTTTATTAATGTCTCATTCAGAGGAAACATGAGGGATATTGCAATGAGACGGACCTCATTATTTTTGAATAACAATCAAGTAACGAGGATAATATACGACCTGGAACCCAGTCGATTATGACGACAATGAAAGTACTTTAAGCCTTTAGAAAAGTTAACGTGTATTAGAGCCCTGTTAGGTGATAGAATCCTCAATTGTTATCACTGGCTACCACAGCTGTAAAAACATGTGGAATCTACAATGTGATACTGTTTAACAAGTGACATTTATTTATGGTTTTTTGAGATATAGTATTAAGTTAACGCCACATTCCTGCCATTTATCACATTTACCTGTCATTTTTAATCGATTATCATAATTTTCAGCAAACATAGGAACAATTAGATCAAAGATTAACATTATCATATAATTTTAAACCTTGAAAAATGCTTGGTGCAAAATCTAAACTTAATCGTAAGATTCAATAATTATTATGAAATCTAATGCATCAAAAACAGAACAATTATCGAAGCAATATAAAAAAATGACATTTATCAATGTTTTTATTCTTTAAGAAAGAAAGTTTACAGAAATTCTTAACAGAGTGTTATATAAATAACTAATTAATTCCCAGAGAAACAATTATAAATTGATTAACCACAATATTGCTTAGTTGAATATTTACATGTCTATTGATACACAGATGTTCAATAGTTATAAAATCTTTAAACCCACATATAATTAATGTAATTCTTGTTGTTAGTTGTTAAAGAAATATGTATGTGTCTCAAAGCAAATATTTTCCATTACAAATAGAGAGCTTTAGAGTACTGTATGATTATAAAATAGCCCATTATCGATTTGAGATTTTACATTATGATATAGAGAGACAGACTAAAATTTTGCTTTTTCTTTCCATTTTTTTAATTCATTGTATGTATCTAAATGTTCAAAATAATCATATTATTTTTTATTTTCCAAAAGTAATTAATTTAAGAGTTAACACGATAATTTGAGTCTGTATGTACGAAATTACTGCGTTTAACAGAATAAAAATAAATTCTTCAAGGTATTTTCAACATTTTTAAAACATTTACTGAAAATCAAAATATAAATAAATTTTACCTTGATAAATTCATTTCAATTTGCTTTTAGGTTATTATACCTTTGACTGAAATGAAATAAGCGTTTCCCTTTTTTTTGTGCAATAGTTTATTTTATGATTAGTGTTTTATATAAAATCAATGTTTTATACTATTTCATTCAATGCCTTAATAATACTGAAAAAGAAATCTTGTGGAATGTGGTTTAAATTCATAGAAATGTCTCCCTTTAAAAGGAAAAGTAATTTTGGAACTTCTAAAATCGTATTATCACAGTAGTAATTATCTAAGAAAGGAGAATGGGAACAAACTTAGAAAGTTCTACAGTATTGGATAAAGTTTTTTACAAAAAAAAAAAATTGGGTCAATCAAAATATCTGAAAAAAAATAATTGTAATATCATATCGTAGTGTACAGATAGTTATATTTAAATTAAAATAATATGTTCGTTCTCTTTTTCCGCCTATTTATTCGTGAGTCACGCATTTATGTACAAAGAAAAGGGTGTTCGGGGGCGCTCTCTAGGTTATTGAACGTTTGAAACTCTGAATACAGAATCAGAGGGTTCTTGTAAATGAATATGGAAAGCAAGTCGTAAAAATATTTACATCGACAAAAATGCTTCTCCCCCTTGATCATTGTTGGATTCTTCAGTTTTTGGTCATTGTTGATTATCATACGCCTATTTGGTGTAAGAAAACCTAGAATGGCACATCTGCTCTCTTGTAAATCTTCCAAGCTTGCTTTCAAGTAGCCGGAAAACTATTCTTCTTCTTCTTATTGCCGTACCTTTGGAAAGGGTATTCCATTAAAATTGTCGGGACATAGGATAAATAGAAACTATATGCCGACAAAGCGTTCCAGAAAGGTCCTCTCTCACTGCCCGGTCACTTTAGGGGAATGTTCAAACGAAGCGGGGAGGGGTGATATTTAAAACTAGTCTTTCGCTTTGAAGAAAAGTAAAGAAAAAATTGTCACAGTTATCTGTAACTCGATTGAGGAGTCAGTGCGTTTAGAAGGAAAATGTTTTTGTAATTGTTTTGAATGCTGATCGAATGAGTTGCTCCGTAGGAATGTTTTGGCTCCAATCTTACGCACAAAATGAGTTCATCATCGCAATAAAAATCAGAGCAGTAATCTTAGAATTTAGTCAATATGCAATTCTCTTGAAATTTTAAATAAAAAGTGAAGATTATCCAAAGGCTAAGAATAAAACTTTTGTACAAAAGTTGAAAAAAAAAATTAAGAAGCCCTTTTATGTTATTATTACTCGCAAAAGAAAAACAATTCAGTACAAAGAAGAAGAATATAATCTTTTTATATAAACAAGTTTACGAGATACATGAAGCTCCCTGGCAAATTAAAATGCGTGTATTCATAGTATTTTGTCTTTGATACCAACTTATTTTTTATACTTTATTATCAAGTATTCTAAAATTCAAAAGCATTTCCTCTTTTCTACAAATGAAAACAATTTATTACTGTTGAAAAAAATATAATTTTAAATTTCTTATGTGTATTTAAAGAATTTATTTTTAGAAACACGTAGGTAAAATTGATAAATTAATAATATTTCATTTATGAGTTCCATTAGGAACACAGTAATAAGACGGACCTCGTAATTTAAATGACAGTCAATTAACGAGAACGATAACCGAGCTAGAGTTGCCACTTCTAATTTCCCACCACGACAACGTAAGTATTTTGACTTAATGCGTATCAGCCCTGTTACATGATGGAACCCTTAATCGTGATTATTTTTCAATAAAAACATGAAGGGACTACAATGTGGCACTATTTAACATGTGCCAACATTTATAGGCTTAGAATATTCACATTTTATAGCATAATGCGAAACACCTACCTGCTGTTCATCCCATTTATTCGCCACAGTAAATGTTTTATCATAACTTTCAGTATATATAGGAAGAATTAGATCAAAGGAAAATATAATTTTAATTTTTTGAAAAATACTTGTAAATAAAATTTATACTTATTCTAAGGATTCTTTAAGTATTATGAATTCTAATGTATCAAACAGAATGGATTAAGAGTACCATGTATTCTTCAAATATATTCTAAAAGAGAAAAACAATTATAAAATCATTAACAATGCAGTTTTCTAAAAATCAGTTGATTTTTGACGATGTCTATTGGAATACATATGTTGCAAATACGTACAACAACTTTTAAACAAAACTCATGTTTCACGTAATTTTCTTCTTTATTGAAGCCGTATGCAAGTGTCTCAAAGTAGATATTTTTTATTTAAAAAAGATAGAGCTTCAAAGTGTTAAACTATTTCCAGAATAATTCTTTAACGATCTAAGAAAATCTAAATTTTACATTATGACATAAAGCAAGCACAAATTCTCCATTTTATTTTATTTTATATTATTGATTATACATTATTATAATTAATTAAAAATTACATTATTTTGACACCTGCGTAAATCAAGTTTGTGTAACAAATTCCTGCATTTAATAGGAATGAAAAAATGAATTTTATAATAATTTACATATTTTAATGCATTTACTGAAAATCAAAATATAAATAAGTTTACTTAACAAAATTTAATTAATTTTACCTAAGTTTATTGTACAACTAAAATGAAATAAGTACTTCTATTTTTTACGCAATGCTTTATATTATCAGCACTGTTTTATATAATAATAAATTTTGTATGCTATTTCAACTCAATGCTTTTAAAAATATTGAAGATGAAATCTAGGTGGAATGCAGCTTAAATTATAAGGAAATGTCTCCTTTTTAAAAATAAATTTTTTCTAGATTTCTTGAACTGAAAATCATACTGTTACACCGTATTCTAAGAAAACATGTTTCCCTAAGAATAGGAAATCTTCGCATTTAGGGACTTTTAAAACGCGGACATCCCCACTTCACAGCAGGAGATTTAAGTTATCTTGTTTTGTCCGCCTGTGTACGCAGCATCAATCAGTGAGAAAATTTCGTAGAACAAGTTCATTTTGTCCACGAATCTATAACGGCGAGACGCCTCTAAAAAGTCCCATCCTAGGATGACGTCATGGCTACAATGTGATAAAACAATAAATTCAAACGGCAGTTCTCGATTGTTTATACGGACACGTAAAACATTTCCCTATCGGCCGAACAAATTTCCATCCGCAACTTTCAGCATAACGCTCTTGGCATCAGCAAACAGAACTTTCTTTAAAAATCGGCGATAATTATCGGATATGACAGAAAACGATGCCCCAGAATCTACTAGAGCACGTATCCGGCTTCTTATCTATTGTGCGTCTAGTTGGTTACCAGTCATCTTGACGGTCGACGGAGGATTCAGTACGCGGCCTCACCTCCTTGGAAGGTCGCTCTCTTTTGATTTTCCTCGCTCCTACGGCCTGGCGACTGACTGGATCGGCGATATGGCGACGGGGATCTATAACGACGTATTGGGGATCGGCCTCTCGTGGGACTTGGCGTAAAACGGCGAGAGAGTTTGGTCGGCGTATTTCTTCTTCAGTGCCAACGTCGTCGAGTTCCGTCGGCGGTTTCGAGGATTGTCAAAGACAGCCTTTCTCTCTCGGCAGTAGCGCATTACATGTCAGGGCGTCCGCAGTGGAAACAAACAGGTCTGTTGTCAGCCGTTCTCCACATCTGTTTTTCTTGGTTGAGGTGGGAATTTCTGAACAGGAGCTCATGTATTTCCTGGTTACAGCGGCGTATGTTGGTCGTGGTCTAGTTTCTGCGTAGGTTTTTGTTGACACTGGGGCCAAAACCCTTTCAACTCGTCTTGAACGATCTCTTCTAAGGACTGGGGATCGGGTCAAAGATTCTTGCGTCTGGTTAACTAGTCGATGGACTTCTTCTCGTACGATTGTGCGAATAAGAGAGACCAAATTAGTCTCATCCGTCGGGATGCAACCGGTACGACGTTTGGAAGCCTTTCAAATTTCGGTCGACCAACTCTCTTCTGCTTCATATCTTCGATATAGTTGCACCATTTGATAAAACTTGCTGTGTCGTTGATTTCTCTCGTCAACGGGGCCTGATAAATATCCTCAGCAACACCTTTCATTAGGTGTGACACTTTTTCCGTCTTCTTTCATCAGAGGATTTACCTCTTGGCAAAGTCCTAATACACTTTGTATGTGGGACTGTGTACTCTCGCCTGAACAACTGGGCTCGGCATTTTGAGTTGTTCTTCTGCCCTTCTGGTATATTTTTGACGATCACCCGAAAAGTCCACTTAGTCCATTTTTAAACGCTTCCCAGGAATCTAAAAGCGTCTTCGTTGTTGACATACCACTGTCTCGCAGTACCGTCAAGAAAAGAAATAAACGTTAGCCAGGCATCATGTCATCCCACTTGTTAAAGTTGGCTACTCGATCGTATTCTTTAAGCCATTTGAGGAGGGTCTTCCCCAGGCGCTCCTCGGAAGGTCGATGGGCTCCTCCATTGCTGTAACGAAGGTGTTACTACAGCGGGCTTAGCTTCTTGCTCGTCGGCATTTTTGTCCTCTTCTACTATTTTCTTTTAACAGTCGAATTCGAGGATAATCTCTTAACCGGAGGCTCCTGCGAAGGTTGTCGCTATTATCCACGTTTGACGTAGTTACCCCGCGCCTCCACAAACTTGTCACGGAGTTCGAAAGAGTACACAGTTCAATTAAACAAACAATTAGATTTATTCTAACGCTGGGAGCTCGATACAACACTGGACTAGAACATCCCCAACTGGCGATGAACTCTGCTTTTTATACACTTCGGAATATTCGAGAAATAACCAGTATGCACTCTAAGAATGATCTGGATTCATCTAGAACCTAGAGAAACAATACATTAAAAACGGAAACAAAATTCAGTCTTTGGATAAATCTGCCGGGGCCGGGATCGAACCCGAGACCTGAGGAAGTTC
>BMAU01003041.1:0-34234 GCA_019973935.1 Trichonephila clavipes | reverse complement strand
GATCTATTTTCTATAATGCTTCGTGCCAGAAAGCATGCCTATTTTTTCAGCTGTGACAATAGTCATATGTTTAGGCAAATAGAGATTCATCCCCATCAGAGACATTTCCAAAAAATTATTTGCAAAAAGGTCTGAATGAGCCTGTCCAAATTTTTAAATTAAAAACTGTAACTTATGGAATTACTCCTGCATGTTACCTTTCCACACGAGTATTAAAACAACTTTCGCTTGATGAAAGGGAAAATTTTCCCAAAGTAGCTAACATCGTTATACATGACGTTTATTTGGATGACATCTTAAGTGGGTGCTTCAGTTTAAATGAACTGGAATCACACTAAAGACTGAACTCCCTCAGCTATTTAAAAGTGCTGGAATGTCCCTGCACAAATGGTGTTTTTCACATTCCACTAATAATTTCCCTGATCTACATTTCGAGCAATCATGTGAAGAAAGTATCACAAAAACCTTGGGTGTTTTGTGGAATAGTTCATCTGACACCTTTTGTTTTAAAGTTTCTCCTTCGACCAATCATATCTTTACGAAGAGAGATGTGCTCTCCCAGATCGCACGTATTTTCGACCCACTTGGTCTCTTAGGACCTGTAATCAGCAAAGCCAAATTTTTCAGTCACCAATTATGGCTCTTCAAATTGGAATGGCATGAGAAACTTCCTGTTCTTGTTGCCGCAGAGTGGGCTTCCTTTGTGCAATCTTTACCTGTTTCGGAAAGACTAAAAATTCCAAGATTTGTTTTTTCAGGAAATCTAGAAAGCATAATTCTCTATGGATTTAGTGATACGTGGGAGAAAGGATTTGGTGCTGTTACTTATGTTTCTGTTATTAAAAACAACGGTGACCGTCATAGTCAACTTCTGTGCAGCAAGTCAAGAGTAGCACATCTCAAGACTTTAACCATTTCCAGGTTAGAGCTATCAGCGCGCATGCCTGTTACTTTCCAAGCTAATAAGAAAGGTTATAATCGCCTTAATAAAAATGAACCTCTCTCAAGTAATTCTATTCTCAGATTCTACCATTGCATTAAGCTGAATTAAAACTCCACCTCATCTGCTCAAAATTTTTGTAGCTAATAGAGTTGCAAAAATACAAGAGTTAACTGTGAACTTTTCATGGCATCATATTTCTTCTGAAAATAATCCTGAAGACCTCGTGTCCAGAGGTTTAAGTGTTTCAGATTTAATAAACTCCCCTTTGTGGTGGAAGGGTCCTGATCCTTCTATTTTTACAAATGATGAACTTTTAGAGAACATTAATGACTGTGAAGTGAAAAAGGAATTTAAAATTCCTCCATCCAAAAACTTATTGCTCTCCAGTGAATTTAATTTATGTAACCATATCATTTCCATTACTAATAATTATTCTAGATTAATCCATGTAATTAGTTTTATTTTCAGATTCCTGCTGAACGCCAGATCTTCAAAAAATAAACGAGTTTCGGGTCCTTTGTCTCTTAAAGAGATCAATCAAGCTGAACTTTGGCTCATTAAATTAGTACAAAAAGCTGAATTTAGTAATGAAATAAAAACCTGCTGAGAGGTGAGCCAGTTCATCATAGCAGTAAGTTATCTGCCTTAAACTGTTTTGTTGATGAAAATAATATTATTAGAGTAGGTGGAAGACTATACAAAATTCACGTTTATCAAAAATATCATTGTATTACCTAGTAAACAGGCTGTAACTTTAATGATCATAAAATATTATCATGTAAAATAATTTCATGTTGGTTCAAATAATTTGCTATATCATGTTCGTCAAAAATATTGGCCACTTAATGGCAGAAATATGACACACCAAGTTGTGCATAATTGTGTCATTTGTTTTAAAAACAAAAAAATCCATTTTATCCGATCAATTAATGGGCGATTTGCCCAAGGAAAGGGTTACTCCCTCATATCCATTTAATAATTGTGGAGTCAATTTTTGTGGTCCATTTATGGTTAAATTTAAAAATCAATGTAAAGGAGTTCTTAATAAAGTATATGTTTCAATATTTGTATGCTTATCAACTAAAGCAATTCATTTGGATTTTGTCTCTGACCTTACTTCTAAAGCTTTCACTGCCTGCTTGAAAAGATTTTTCGGAAGAAGAGGCAAAAGTTCTAAGATGTTTTCTGATAATGGGAAAACATTTGTAGGGGCAAATATTGAATTAAAAAAATTGCATGATTTAGTTAAAGCTCCTGATGAAACATTAGTTAGTTATTTTAATGACGAACATATAGGCTGGAATTTCATTCCTCCATGGTCTCCAAATTTTGGTGGTTTATGGGAATCGGGTGTTAAGTCCTTTAAAACTCATTTAAAACGTGTAGTTGGAAATTCAAACTTGACACTTGAAGAGTTTATTACTTCACTTGCCGAGATTGAGGCTGTTTTAAATTCGAGACCCCTATCACCACTTTCATCCGATTTTGATGATTTTGAAACTTTGTCACCTGGTCACTTTTTAATTGGTCGACCTGTTATGGCTATTGTAGAGCCTGAATTAATTAATGTTAAAGAAAATAGATTAACCAGATGGCAAAGAGTTAATTGGCTTTCCCAACAGATATGGAAAGTTTGGAAAAGAAATTATTTAAATGATTTACAAGAAAGAAGCAAATGGAGATTCAGTAAAAATAATGTTGAGATAGGTACTCTCGTGTTAATTAAGAATGAATCACTTCCTGGTACCAAATGGCTTGCTGCAGTGTTTCTCAAACTGTGGGGTGCACCCCCGGGGGCGTGGTAACCCTGCAAAGGGTGGCACGGGCATATTGAAAATAAAAGGTTTAAAAAAATAATTTTTTGGAATGAAGTAAAACAAAATGCTTTCTGACATAATAAAAAATACACATTTACGCTGATATAATTTATTTTTATCATCTGGTGATCATCAAAAATAAAAGATTCCACTTCAAACACTTATTAGCCATCTTTGATCCTATAACCAAATTAAAAAAATATTTTGTTTGCTTTGCGGTCAATATGAGAACGATGAGAGATTTTTTTTTTACGTTTCGTTTAACGATATCAAACGACGAGAGATTTTTTTATTACGTTTCTTTTAACCTAAAATATTACTTTAGCTGACCTTCGAACTTACTGGTATGTTTATCTCCGTCTTTTTTGTAGGGAAGTTGTAAATATATATAATACATATATTTCTGTTTCATCTTTTTCCATGTGAAAGAGTTTTATGATACATGGATAAGCATGAGTATTCTGAAACATATAAGGCATAATGAAAAACGTTTTACACAATTATTTTTTAGAGCATGCTACACTTTCCTTATGAACAATTTTGTAGCTTTGATTGCTGTGTTGTACGACTTATTATGGTTTATAAATGTAAATAAGCAGAATATTTTTAAAAAATGGGCATTTGTGATCCCTATTGAAGGAAGTGGAAACTGATCAAGCTATTGGGAAGAACCTACTGAAATAATGCATATTAATCATGATCACGAAAGTAAATATCAGAAAAGTGTTAGACATGAAACGTTTGAGTTGATTTGAAATTTTCAAATGCTGCCTAAAGATCTTTATGAAGAAAACTATGAAGCCATAATGTAGTACTTCACCTTGTCAAAAAGACACAAGGAAGAAAAATTTCAAAATGCTATTTGTAGATCATCAAACAACAGCAAAACTACAAAAACGTGAACAAAATATGACAGTTTAGCTGAAAAATAACGTTCCTGTGTTGTCAGCGAAAAGTGTCTGTGATTTATGTCCTTTATTAAGGACACGCACATTTGGAACATTTTCTTTAGTTTTTATTGGATTTTTTCTCAAATTTTCAAAGAAAAATTGAAAACTCCTTGAAAGTAGGTAAGTATATTTTCTCTTAATTAAATTATTCACTGGAATTGTGATTTTTATCCTTTATAGTAAAAATAAGTATGAAATAAATTATAGTTTTAAAACAAACTAAAAAACACGCTTTTATAGTGAATCGAACTAAAAAGTAAAATATATATATTACTTAAAATTAACATATACAAAATTTAATACTTATCTTGTTAATTTGTACGGTTTATAATTATGATCGTATAGTAGTTTTAGCGCAAAAGTGCATTATTATTGCGTTCAATACATTATTATTTTTAGGGGGCGCGATAAAAATTATGATTGAAAATTGGGTCGCCAATAGTGAAAGTTTGAGAACCACTGGCTTACTGGTAGAATTTTAGAATTTTATGGTAATGACAACAAAATAAGAGTAGTTAATCTTAAACTCCCTGATGGAAAAATAATTAAAAGAAATGTCAGAGATATCTGCATCTTGCCAATTGAATGAAAATGTGTATTTATAATTATAATTTTTGTCATTCATATATTACTACAATTTTTTTTGCATTTGTATTTGATTTATTTAACTGATAAATGTATTTTCTTTATTCTTTATTATTATCCTGTGCTGTGTTTTATATTTTTTATTTAACTTTAATTATTCATTTATATTGTGTAATAGCCCATGTTTGTGTAAGTAAATTTGAGTGAACATGCCTGCATATTAATTTTTTGTAATCATATTTCTTATACTTAAATTTGTTTGTATACATGTGAATGTTGAAATAAGTATTTCAACGGGGGCCGGGATGTTTGTACCTTGTACACCCCCGCTATTGTCACTGGTCGCGCCCCCTACAACTCATCACTTCTACGAGTTTTCTCATACCGAGCGGACGTACACTCCCAGTCGTCCCGTCGTAGAATGCGTTTCATTGCTTAAAGTGCCTTTTTGTCTAATATTACTTACCTTTAAATTCATTATTAATTTGTTATTGTTGTTTACCTATGTTAAGCATAATAAATATTTGTTTGTTATGGATTAAGGTTTTATTTCTCTCTCGTGAGTATTATCGACGTTAATTTTATTGCCAGCATCCCGTCGCATTTAGGCCTACCGCCCTCTATTTTCAGAGTCTTTCAAATCATTTATCCAAAGTTGAAAGAAAACTGATACACCTTAGGTTGTCTAACTTAGGGACACGGACATCATTGACTTTGGGGATTAGGATAATCCTAGCTTTTTTCCAACAGCGAGGAAAAGTCTTGAGAGGAAGACATGAGTTAAAAACTGCTAGAAAAAGATCAGGGTACATTTCATGCAATTTCTTGAAAACTTCGTTAGCAATAGAGTGAAGGCCAGGTGCTTTTTTCAACTTCAATTTATTTATAACAGCATTAATGCCATGGATGGTAAAAGGAGAGTCATCCGTTACGGTAGTATTGATAAGAGCGTCACTCAGTATTTCCTTGTGACAATCATCATCATCATTCTCACAATCATCAGGAAAAGAATGGAAGAGAACCTCATTAATTGTCTCTTCAAAAGAATTAATCACGGCTCCACTTGGAAGAGCAATTCCACTGAGTTCAAATCTTTTCTGAAACTGTTGTTTGACTCCAAAAGTATGAATTTTTTTTTCACACATTATTTACATTAATTTAATCCAAAAATTTCTTCCATGAGCTTATTTTGGCATCCAAAAGTTTAAGATTATAATCAGTTCTTAACTCCTGATATTTACTCTTATAAATTTCTTTTAAAGTGACATTTTTACATCTCTGGAATCTCCGTCTTGCAGCATTAACGTTTTTCTCATGCAACCAATTTCTGTTGTCCACCAAGGAACTCTGTGCATTCCCCGCTTTTTAATCGGGATGGACATTTTGCAAGAATTATGAATAATAGAAATTAGTTCCTTTGCAAGATCATGTAGAGATTCTGGATTTTGACAGGAGACAATGAGATCACTAAAACTTGATAGAAAAAATTTAGATGAGTCATAAAAGAGTTTTCAGTTCGCTTTATTCAGTTTAAAGATACAAATGTCGCCATCATTTGTTGGAGAATTGAAATTTAAAGCAATATCAAATTCAATTGCTTTGTGGTCGGAGAGAGAATCATAAGCAGGCAAATGCCAACAAGAAACATCTTCCAGTAAATCCGTTCCAACTGCAGTTACATCAATGTAGCTGGATCCTCGAGTGCCGCAAAATGTAGGACCGCAATCTTCATTTATGACAAAGAGGTTATGGGCACTAATAAAGTCAGCGAGCTTGGTGCCTCTAGAGTCGGAAAGGGGACTGAACCACGTTTCAGATTTACTATTGTCGTCTATAGACCAGATCAGTCTGTTTATGGGCATTGTAAGGAACTACTGCCTGCACCTGGCAACAGGTCGAACAAGAGACGAGATAGAGAAGAGGATCTGGCAACGACAGAGGAAAAAAGATCGGAACGAAGGAGAGGGTGACGAGAAAAACCGTGGTCAAAAAAGTAGACACGGCTGGACGATGTATCTTAATCTTGTTACATCTCAATATATTCTTTATTTTAAGAAATGTCCCATAGAAGGTGTGGAATAAACAGTGGGACAAAACCCTGTCTGCAGTTATTTTCTTGTCACAATGCGAACACGGTCGGAAAAGAACCCACGAGTTTGCACTGGTGTCAGGAGTGGGATGCAATGGAGCAAAAGTTAAAGGATCAAAATATTTCAAATTGATCGGTGTTCGTACTACAAAGTTGTGAACAAAAAAGGTCTAGTGGACATTCAGTTTGAAAGAAAAATTTTAAGAAGGAAATGGAATCCTGCGGTGTATTTTCAAGTTGATGACCACGTGGATCCCGGGAATTCTCTTGCAGCAGTTTCAAGTGAAAAATCATGATCTTCATACAGAAATTTGCTATCACCTGCCGAGTTGGGCTATGGAATAAACAGATGCCGTATTTTTCTTCAGTTTCTGATGAATGGAGTCGTGATCTGAAAAGTGTTCAAGTACAGAAACAGCTTTCATGTCGAGGTAAGTGGCTATTGTTCCCCTAAGTTAAAATATTGTGTGAATATTTAAAAGAGTAATGGGATGCATTCATATTTAATTTGTTTTTTTTTAAATAAAATAGAAAAAGCAGATATATCTGAAAAAGAAAATTTCATTGGTTTATTGCAATATTCTATGTTGTTGGATTATTGTGTAGATGAAATAAGAAAATTGTGTACTTATTTTACCTGGAAATGATAGGGTATCATTTTAAATGTTGTAAAATATTTAGAGTTCTAGTGTTAAACTATAATTTTTTTTATCATCATTCTTTACTGGTTTGAAGTTGTCTCAAAAATTAAAATCTGGGTATAGAAAGTGTTTTGCATAACAATTCAGTTTGCAGAATTAAAAAAAAAGAATTAGATTAATTTATCTTGAAATAATGGTTGCGAAAAATGTATGTTTGAGTGGGTGAAAAATATCCATTAAAAAATGTGTATATGTATTTCAAGAAGACGGACTTTCTGTTAAAATGTTGTAAATAAGAGATTTTGTAGGTTATTTATGACTCAGAATATATGGCATGTGTTTTTTTTTAATATTATATGATAGTTTTTCATTTTAAGCAAAAGTGTTGCAATTTGTCAGTTAGTTGATAGTTTAATGCAATCTGAGGTTATTTCCTTTACTCGTAATTTATGATGTATATATATATTGGTTTTTTGTTTCCTGCATAAGATTCTTCTTTTTAATTAAAAAAAAAGAAACTAAGAGTAGATTTATGATTTGAGAAATAATTCTATGGTAATGTAGCTAAAGTATGTTGTTTTAATTGTGTTTTTTTATTTTGAAAAAGGTTCTGCGTTCTGATTAGTAACAAATAACTGTGTATCATATAAGTTTTATTGTAAACATATTTCGTATTGTGTTTCTGGAATTTGAGTACTCTTAGAAAAAACGAGTAGAATTTTTCTTGCTTGTTAAATATAGAGTACTAGGTCATTTAAGTGTTTGTAGTTAAATTTGTCAGAAGGTAATTTGGCATTAGGTTTAGCTTGATTAAAAATGGCATTTCTCATTAGAAGTAAGAAAATTGACTTAATTCAATTAGCGTGGGACTTAGATGAGTCACCTGATCCGTCTATGTCTAAAATTGTTTTAAGGAATTTAATAATCTCTAGTAAATATTACAATGAGGAAGAGGCAAAAGAGTTATTGGAAGTTATTACAGCCGAAAGGTTAGAGACAGAACAGCGGCAAAAACTAGAACAACAAGAACAATTATCAATTGAAAAATTACGCTTGGAAATGGAATTATCTAGGATCGCTAATCAGAGTGCTAATCAAAATAATGGTCAAACCTCACGTATAAAATCTTTAGATGAAATAGTTAAAATGGTTAGGCTCTTAACTGTAAAGGTACCCAATAAATCAGACGGGTGGGAATATTTCTTTTCTAGTCTTGAAAAAGGCTTTCGCTAGTGAAATGGTTAGCGACGAGTTAAAACCAAAGGTTTTGTTATGCATGTTAGGAGACAAAGTGTCAAACTTATTAGTTAACCTAGGCGAAGAAGAATTAAAAGATTACGAATCTTTAAAACAGGTTGTACTCAAGGAGTATGAACCATCACCAAAAATATGTTTAGAAAATTTTAGAAAGGCCAAACGTAACTCTGACGAAACTTTCTCTCAGTTCGCGACCCGTTTAACATCGATGTGGTTATACTACTGTAAGTTAAGAGGTACGAGAATGATATTGAGTCAGTTAATCAACTGATCGTAGCGGATAAAATGTTTGAAATGTTGGATTCTGAGACGGCGACCCATATTGGTGTGCTCCAAGGGGAAGAATGGTACAAACCCAGGGACTTGGGCAAACAATGTGATATATTTTATGCTTCCAAAGGGAAATCCTACGATGAACCTGAGAGAGCTAAATGGAATGATAGTGAAAAGAGAAGTTTTAATGGTAGTTGGGGTAAACAGCCATTTGGGGAGAAAAGTTAGATAATTTTTCTTCTAGGAAAAACTTTGATAAGGGTCAAGTAACTGAAATTAAAAAATTCGCTTGTTTCACCTGCGGATCAGATAAACATTTTAAGCGGGATTGTCCGAAAAACAAAGAGGTAGATAATAAAAGACTTAATGAGAATAAGGTGTCAACGGAAGGGACAGAATTGGAAGATGGAACGGTCACTACTAGAGTTGATTTGCTAGGTAAAGTCATTCCTAGGGGGGCTATTGAAGACAAATTAAGTAAATTAGTGAAAACATCTATCAGTGTAGATGGGAAGTTAGTCCATGCGTTATTGGATTCTGGTACGGAAATTACTGTTATCAAGAAAGATTTAGTTCCTGGAATATCGGTTGAAGGAGCTTCCACGATTTATTTGAAAGGTATTTTCGGTCCAGCGGTTAAATATCCTTTAGTATATGTTTCAATTGGTATTGCTACCGGTGGCCAGGTTAATGTGGTGCACCAGCAAGTGTTATGTGCTTTGGCAGAAGTTTTGGTGGAAGACGTGTTGCTTCCACCAGATGTTTTGGATATGTTGGGAAGGAGCCCAGAGTGAAGAGAATTCACTGGCTCAAAGCTCTCAGGACCTGAGGGTTGACTCAGGAAATGTAGATGAAACCGAGGTTTCGTCGGGTATTCTGCCAGAGAAAGCACAGGAGCACATTGAGGATTCTCAAAGAAATATTACTTCATGTCGGAATGAAGTGGGAACATTGGGTACTAAGGATGAGGAGGTGACCGCTGAGATGGATAAAGGAATCATGGTGGCTGATAGTTTTCGTTCCGAACAGGAGTGTTGTGCCGAGTTAGCATTGGTTTGGAAGTATGCTAAGGAAGGCAAAGGAAACTACTATGAAGTAGATGGATATCTATTTCGTAGGGATAAAATACTCGGGGAGAGTATTGGGCAGCTGGTAATTCCGAAGTGCAGAAGAACTGAGGTGTTGAAACTAGCGCATACTTCAGTGTTCAGTAGTCACATGGGGCCCAAGAAGACGATTGAACGAATCAAGTATTCTTTCTTTTGGGAGGGTCTGAAGGCCGATGTGAAGAAATTTTGTGAGTCATGTAAAGAATGTCAGCTCACTCGATCGGTTAGGATTAAAGACCGACCACCCATTACACCTGTGGCAAGGCCTGAATTGCCATTTCAGGTGGTGAATATGGATCTGATAGGTCCAATTGATCCGCCAAGCTCAAGGGACATAAATATATTTTATGTCTGGTTGATCAGCACACTAGGTGGGGCGAGGCGGTGCCATTGACTAGTCTCAGTGCGAAGGTAGCCTGTGAAGCTTTTGTTAAGCTAAAAGAATTACCTTGTGAAGTAACTAGTCTTGCTACCCCTGATGCCAATTTACCTTTCCAGGTGCATTGTAATGCATCAGATTATGGGGTTGGTTGCTGTCTGATACAGCAAGATACCGAAGGAATTTACAGGCCAATAGCTTTTGCTAGTCAAAAATTCAATGCTACGCAAAAGAACTGGGCAAGCATCGAGAAAGAGGCCTGGGCAGTGTTATACGGGTTGAATAAATTCGACAAATGGATTTATGGTGCCAAGGTGGAGATCATTTCTGATCATAATCCCCTTAAGTACCTAAATCAAACCACTCCAAAAAGTCCCAAGCTAACCCGTTGGGCACTGGCGTTACAGAGATGGAATCACCCCATTACTCACAGGCCAGGTATACAACATAGGAGTGCAGATGCATTGTCTAGATTAAGATAAGGACTGTATTGTATATATTTAGTGTTTTTTTGTATAATGTGTTTTCCATGTATCTGTTTGCAATCCCATTACAGTTTAGATCTTTCTGGGAACATAGTCACTTATTTCAATTGGGTGAACTATTAATATTATTTCATGTGTTTGTTTTAAAGGAACTAGAACAATCATCAAGACTTTTGACTGTTGCAATTATTGTGTGTTCTGTTTGTGAATTTTCTGTTTCACGGTTTGTTTTTCTGTTCCTGGTGTCTGAAATGGTAAAATCAGCCACAAGGGGCAAATTTTTCTCTTAGGTGAGGCATGTAAGGAACTACTGCCTGCAACTGGCAACAGGTCGAACAAGAGACGAGATAGAGAAGAGGATCTGGCAACGACAGAGGAAAAAAGGTCGGAACGAAGGAGAGGGTGACGAGAAAAACCGTGATCAAAAAAAAAAAGTAGACACGGCTGGACGATGTATCTTAATCTTGTTACATCTCAATATATTCTTTATTTTAAGAAATGTCCATAGAAGGTGTGGAATAAACAGTGGGACAAAACCCTGTCTGCAGTTATTTTCTTGTCACAATGCGAACACGGTCGGAAAAGAACCCACGAGTTTACAGGCATGTTGGAAAACATTTGGTTAATTTTTTGTAAATCAAAATCAATATTCTTGGAGGGTTCGAAATAATAAGATACAAACAAATAGGATACTCTGTTAATGTTCTAACGCACTGTCACCATATTGTAATCAAGGTAATTTAGATCCAGAAAAGTTGAAATATTTCTATTTCTGTCAATAATGGCTGCTTTAATTATATCAAAAGAATGACTGAAGAAAACTCTGTAAGACGATGGAAATTAAGGAAGAGATCCCTTGTATGAATGAGCTTCTTGCACTATCACGACTTCAATATTTCTAGCTTCCATATTCAAAATAAACTGTTTTGTAGCACTTTTCGATTTATGCAAATTAAATTGCAAAATACGTAAATGCGGTTGAGAGAAAAACTATTCATAATTTGTCTCGGATGAAATAAGTTTCTCCATAAATTGTTGGCATTTGCAGCAGCTAGAATAAGATTTGTGATTTACATTAACCTTTTTATTAGGATCTCTGGTTTTCTTATTAAACCTTATACAATTTACGCAAACCTGTGTAGAGAGATGGCGTTTTAATTTACGTATAACATTTAAACGCCCTTTATAGTCAAGGTATCAGATCATGGCAGACATATCATGAGTTCAAGCCCAGTACCATTAAAGACCCGTCATGTAGGGCAGCGATGCACGTTAAACCTGTCAAGAGTTCAAACATCCTCCCGTTGGTGTGGTGTGGTAGTTAGGAGAGGGAGTACCAGATCAGGTGTCGCCCTCGTCACTTGACCATGGTTCAAAATTACGAGGCCTGTCATTTATCCCGAATTATGGAGTATTTAATTGCTTTACCAAGTGAAAAGGAGTTTCAGTGCGGTTACTAAGCTCTAGAATGAAAGAAAGAAAAAGACTGGATACCATAAAAACCAAGGAGATTTCGGGTTATACCTGACGAGATGGATGCCAAATGTTGAAAATTAGTTATTGAAGCCCCAGGTTCATCCTTCACTTAAAAAAATTCGCTCAATTTGTATCAATTAAATTTTAATTTCATTATCATGTGTTTCTTAAGTTTTAAACACTGTACTTCCCTACAGTTAGATATTTAAATCTTTTAGATTTAAGTATTTTAAAAAGTAAGTAGTTTTATAGCAGCAATCAAAAAGACTTTTAAGTTGATAATTTATAAAAGTTCTATATTAGGTAAGCAGGGGTGACCCCCAAACCGAAAAACATGTTAGAGGGTCTGCAAGATGAAAAGTTTGAAAACATCTGGTTTATTGTAACAAATATATGTTTTATTTTCTGCTTCGACCCATTGGTGGGAACTTCTAAATCATGAAATTAAACCGAAATTTACCTTTAAAAGTTTGTCAGACCAAATGGTCTTGTCTTTATGACGCTGTTGAAGCCTTAAAAGATAAATATAGTAATATGAATATTCTTAAGACATTTAGTGACAATGAAACGAGAAAATTGATTTTAGAAAAGAGGCAGTAAATTTATTTAATAAAGTAACAAAACTTGAAACTGCCATTTTAATTATATTTTGGGAAGAAATTTTACAAAAATTTAATTCAATTAACAAAAAATTACAGGCTCCTGGTTTGGAGATATGTGAAGAGTATAAGTTAATTTCAAACGTTTATAAGCAAAGTAGGACATGAATCACTAAAGGAGTATCAAGATGCAACCAAAAAATTAAGTTCTAGTATAGAAGCAGAACATAGCGATGTGAACAAGAGACGGGTTATTTCAAAATTTGCAGATAATTCCACAGAAAAATCTGTGTATGGGATAGAAAAATTTAAAAGAGACACGCTTATTGTGTGTGTGTGTGTTGCATTAGGCAAGCTAATCTTTGATTTAAATAGAAGAATATAGTAAGAAATTAAAATTTTTGATGGATTTGCAAGATCAAAGTAAGAAGAACATCGACCTGGAGATGCACGCGCTATTATTGTTTACTAACCAGATGACGCATACCAATATTTAGTAAAAGAAAGTGTTCAGTTCAAAACTTATCTAAAACATACTGAGCTAGTCTTATACTTGTAGTGATATGTTCAATGTAATTTTTAAAAAGAAACTTGATATTTTTCCTCCAAATTTGTTTACCATTTTTCTAACGCTCCCTATTAATAGTTGTGAAGTGGAGCGTGTGTTCTCTAAAATGTCTTACATAGAAAACAAATATAGAACAATAATAACTACCAGGCTTAATTATTTATTACTTCTTTGTATATTGATACTGATCTCACCAAAGACTTGAAATGTGATAGGCAAATAAAAGAAATTGCAGCACAATAGCGTAACAATTTTTTTTGTAAATTACGTAATTGTTTATAACGTATTTATATTGTTTGAAAAAAACCTTAAATATTGTATATTTTTTAAATTTTCCAACTCAAAACTTTTTTTTTTAGAAAAATGTACAAAACTTTAATTATTTAGGGGACCCTCAGATATTGTTAGCCCAGTGTTCCCAAAAGTCACAGTCCGGCCCTGGTATAGGTACTTAATAAAACAGAAAAGAAAGATAGATAACAATAATAAAAATGCTTGCAACTTTGTGGGAACCCACCTGTGTTCCACCCTGGACACCAAGATTAATTTGAGGCAAAGAATCACTAAGAGCCGTTTGTATAATAATAACTTGTATTTATTTTGATTCAAATATCAGAAACTCTAATAACATATAATATTTCTATGTTACGTCAAACAAATACTACCTTTAATATTAAATTAAATTACGAATTATAAATTAATCAATAATTACGCTTAAGATCAAATAAGGTCTACCGAAATAGGTGGTCCGAGAAATACACGTAACTCGAATTATTAGCTTTAATTAACTTAAACTAATTTTATTAAACTAGCGATTGTTTTAAGCGATAATAAACTATATTATATCACCTGGCAATACTTTGGTATCTTCAAAAGATTCCTTCGTAGATTACTAACAGTATCTCTTCAATATCGTAATCCAATGGAATCCTCCAAACTTGAGACTACTGCTGCTGGCTCAATAGCCTTCATCTTTGCTAGCTTACAACGCTCTACTGACGTCTAAGAATATTAGTGGAAAGGTTCCGTACAGATTCGTCACAACCTTCCTCCTTTAGTGTTTGGACGCTAATGTGTGCGCGTGACGTCAAAAGCCCGGCGCTTCCTGGCACGGACGAGGAGAGAGAGGGGGGATGGAGGTAAAGGGAGTGGCCTTAATCGAAAACAAACTTTTGCAAATGCTGACTCGTTCATTTCATTATTTCACTAAAACAGTTACAAGATTTAATTAATTCACTAATTTACAACAGGTAAAAGACATCAAAGAGACGTTATTTTAACATCGTGCGTGAATTGATCTCTTTTAGGGATTTGGCGAAAGCTCTAATTTCATCGTTTCCCTGCGACATTATTCATGACTTGTAACTACTTGTTGATGTAATAGTAATTTTAATCTTTAATAAAATATTTTTTAAGTATATATATATAAATATAATTATGTATAAAATGATACTCTCTTTAGATACATATTAGTGATAAAAAAATAACATGTGAATACGTTTCCCCAAATGTTTTAAGTTTGCATGAAATGGGACTGGAGTGTTTTAATACTAAACATACAATAACCAATTGAAATCTTGAACGGAAATTTTATGCACAACTATTCATTTTTATATATTTTGTATCTTATTTTCAATTCATTGTGTCTGTGTGTTTTAAAAATAAAATTCATTTTCATCAATGGAAAAACATTTATTATTAATTGAAAACTTTCATATAACTTATTCTAATATGAGATAAATTTTTAAAAAATTTTACAAATTTAACTTGAATTTTGGATTTATTGTTTATAGATAAATCATACTATTATTTTATAAATTGAATTTCTGAAAATTATTGCAATTTTTCTGAAACATTCCCTTAATATTGTATAGTAATTTTTTAAAAAATAAGACTTAGGTTGTATTAGGCACTTTATACAAAGATAATTGAAAAAAGTATTGAATTTGTTATTAAAAATTATAGATCTTCTGCATCCAGTGCTCCAAATGAGCTTAATCCTGCACTTTTTGAAACACAAAGCATTTATGTACAAAATAAGAGCTAAAATCACCAGGTTTGTAAAAAAATATTTTTTCAGTTCTAATTTGGGGCAGAGTGTAGCAAGTTTGAGTTTTTATTGCACAACTTTAAAGTACTAAAATATAGTACTACAATATATTATCATGTAGTTTGGTACATCATGAAAATATTTAGTTTTATCTGCAATACTTGAATTCAAAAGTCTAATTGCATTATCAGCTGAGGGTGATTTTTAGTTACATCATTTTTGGCAGTGTTCCATCTCTTCGAAATACTGTTTCTCAACAAGTAAAAATTAATGATAAAGCTTCTAAGTCAGTGTTTCTCAAACTTCCAATACTGGCAACCCAATTTTCAATCATAACTTTTGTCGCGCCCTCCTGTACAATAATAATGTATTTAATGCAATAAAAATGCAATTTGACGCCAAAGCTACAATGCGAGCTCAATTATAAAGTGCATATGTATTAAATTTTGTATATGTTACTTTTAAGTAATATATATATAATTTAAGAAAATTACTTAATATATATATATATATATATATATTACTTATTATGTTATTTATCCTTCTCTAATTTTTAAATTGGAACAGATTGCAAAATGATATATTTAATTAAAGATTTATTTCCTTAAGCATCCATTTCTTAAAGTACAAATGTCATTAGAAAAATAGTCTAGTCTATGTTGCTTTCTATCATATCCATCACATCTGGAATTATCAGGTACGTTTGCGTGAGTCTCGGCAACCTATTGGACGTCTGCGCAAAACATGTAAAAATGCTTTTCCTCGTACAATTCCAGTCAGTTTTGGTCGACTCGATACTTCTATAGCTACCGAATCTAGCTTGAATGTACATTTTTTAATTTGCACGTTAATTGTAATTCACGGTAATTAAGTATTTACGGCAGTAGATTGAAAAAAAATCATACATACATTTTAAAGTCGTAAACAAACATTCGACGATAATAAGGGATCAACAAGTACGCAGACGAGCATGGTTCCGAAAATTAAATCAAGGCAATATTCTCAAAAATACTTAAATTTTGGATTTACCACTACTGAAGTAAATGATGGAGAAAAAAAGCCCCAGCTCGTTATGTGTTAAGACTTACAAATCTGAAGAATAACATGTGAAAGTTGTTTTTAAAACCATGTAAAATCATTTAGCCATGTTGACAAAGAATTTTAAAAAGTATTTTCTGGATGAGGACAACTTGATAGCAAGTTACGAGTGGATTAGGAATCTATTTCAAGATACTCCAGAAGGGCTGTCAACTTTCGAAGAAATCTTCATAGATTTCACATCCAGTGAAAAATTAAAAGGCAATTTTGTAATAAATCACTCTTTGAATTTTGGGTAGAGGTGGATGATGAATTTTCTGTACTGAAAACAAAAGCACTTCGTGTACTGTTACCATTTTCAACCTCCTACCTTTGTTAAACCGGATTTTCTGCGGTGGCTGCTTTGATGACACAATATAGATCTCAGCTAAATATAGGAAAATAAATCAGAGTGTCAATTTCTGATATTAAACCTTCCTTTGGAAAACTTTGCTCTACAAGACAAGCCCATGGAAGTCCCTAATAATTATTAAACTTGTTCTTAATTTAGTGTTAAGAAATTATTTATAAAATACCTTCTTCAGTACTGATAAATTAAACGTATACTGGCTGAAACACTGGCACTTCACACACGAGTTAATTTTTTAAAAAAATAAAGCATTATTCTTGATATAATAGCTGAACTGTAAGGAGAGTAAAACTGCATGCACGACATTGTATACAAAAATGTAAAATGATTTTTTTAGATAAATGCTATAGTTGTAAATAACTGTTTAAAAGAACTTTAATTTTAAATCTCACAGAATTAGCACTTAGAGTTAATGTTAAATAATGAAAAAGAATATAAAATTCCGATTGTGTTACTTTTAAATATTTAAAGCGAGAAGACTTCAAAATGTTTTAACCCGGGAGCAGGCGCACACTCGATACTAATGGTAGTGTGCGGAGGGACTCAGTCACCCCAATCATTTGTTTATAATTATTTTTACTGAACACAATACAAATTGGAATTCCAGTGAATAATTTAATTAAGAGAAAGTATACTTACCGGCTTTCAAGGATTATTCAATTTTTCTTTCGATGATTTGAGAAAAAATCCAATAAAACTGAACTAAAATGATTCAAAAGTGCTTAATAAAAGACGCAAATCAGAGACATTTTTCACTAATATTACAGAAATGTTATTTGCTGGCAAGCTGTCATATTTTGTTCAAGGATTATTGAAGGAAGTTGAAAGAATGCATATTATTCATGATTGAGAAACGCGATGAATATGAAACGAAAGGAAAATTTTCAAATGCTTCCTAAAGAACTCCATCAACTTAAAATATGAAGCCATAAGTGTACCACAAGGTTCAGTTCGCCTTGTTAAAAAGACACAAGAAAGAAAAAGTCCAACTTGCTATTTGTTGATCACGAAAGGTAGCACGAGTTTGAGTCCAATACCACTAACCAATTTTGCGACACTGAAAAATATCACTAAATGCCACGATATACAGCCAATAGTGGAAAAACCATTCTCAGCACATGTTCAAACACAGTAATAATAATAATAATGATGATGATGATGACAATATTTCAGGACATTTTTTGAATGGATATGTTTTGATTTGGCAAAATTGGTTGGCAGTATAATACCCCAAATCAATAACACTTTTTAACAATGCCACCCATCCAGTATAGTGGTTAGTGATGCTACAGCTGTGCCATTGGACCTGGGTTTGAATCCCAGAGAAAGCATAGATGTTTGTAAATGTATAGTGCCTTTGCAGCATGGGGATACACTCTAAATAGCCATCGAGTCATAAGTCCTTTCATGAGGTTGGTGGAAGGGAAAGAGAGGTGGAAGGTCCCTGACCACTCCTAAAATTGGAATGGTAACAAGTCAAGGTGTCACCTGTATGGTGCTCAAACATGTGGCTAACGATAAACATAAATTACTAGCTCCTTGTCATGATGAATCTTGTAGGCTTCGATCTGACACCGTCAGACAGGTGACATTAGAAACAACAACACAATCTCATTAAAATTTAGTATTTCTCAATTAAAACTCTACCAATCAGTACGTTTTAATCCAGGCAAATTAGAAGTCAAAAGCTTGATTTTCTTTCCTGACAATGATTATTCTAATTCCCTGATATCTCATAATGAAGCTAAAATAAGTTGGTTGCAATAAAATTGTGGAGATTAAACTCAATACAGGACATTTTCTTATAAGCTTTTATAAAAAAAATATAAGGTAAAAAGAATCAAAATGAGCCAAATATAAGCTGAAAATGCACAGCATGGTTGTAATGAAAAACTACTGAAAATTCTATATACAAGACAAGAAAATGAAAAGAAAATTAAGCTTACACTTTATAGTCTTCAGTAGGATACAGCAATCCAAGATAAAGTTCTCTAAGGTCAGAAGCAGTTTTATTATAACAGTTAATACTTTTTCTTCTATAACATCTAATGATGTATGAATAGTATATAAAAACTTTAAATCATTTCCAGGAGAAGATGTTTTCACATACAAAGGATAATTCTAAAATGAAATTGCAAATCATAAATGCATTTTATTTGCCATATATGAGAAAACAAAGAATAATTAATGCTTAGAAACTAGAAAAATATAAATTATAATAAAACAAAAATTAATATCAAAAAACATTTCTTTTTCAAGGACAATCTTTTCAATAATATTTGCCTCTATTTAATGGTTTAAAAATTCACTATTATCCTTCTTAATTAACATTTTAATCTCCATGAATTTGTAAAATTTCCAAAATATTAAAACATAATATTCAGAATTGAAAAAAAAAAAACCTAATGTGACCTAATTGTTAATTATTCTATATCAGGGATGGCGAACCAATGGCACGCGTGCCAATAATGGCACGCGACAGAATATTTTGGGCACGCCATCGATCAAAAACGATTTGCATTTTAGCTTAAAATAATTAAGTTTACTATGAAGTATTATGAACAAACGCGAGTGATCCGTCGCGACGCCGACAAGTGGGGGAGCAGACTCGTTTGTTATGTCTTGTGTAAATACTTCGTATATTATAAATTGCTAATGATGCAAAGTTTATCTACGCATAGTGTGAGTATGTAACTATTTCTAAATATATTCAAGTTGTTTAAAAAAACATATTCTAACGTTTATATACATTAATAGTTCAGCTTGTATACATCTAATTTATTAATGTGATCTAATTCTCGTCTTGTAAGTCTAATTGGTAAAATAACTCTCACTGCTTTATTTTTAAAAATTTTAATGATCTGAGACAAAAGCGAAAGTACTACAGAAATCTCGTACAAGCACTCAATTTTCTAAAAACAAATAAATCTGCCCATGAGCCCGCAGTCGTGCGCAGTCAGTAAAAAAAGGGGGGTTGGCGGGGGGAATCAAGCGAGAGCACATAGAATAGTCAATTTCATCGACACAACTGTACATTTAAAGTTTTGTGTTAAATTTACGATTTTTAACTGCTATTTAACATGGCTAGTTCAAAAAAAAAGTGCAAGATAGTAAGTATAGCAGAGAATTTCAAACTTGGTGGGCTGAGAAATATGGCATGATCAATAAAGGCGACAAAGCGGTGTGTGTTTTATGTTCTGGAACAGTGGTATGCAGAACATCTCGTCTGTAAAACGGCATTTTGAAACAAATCACAAATCCTTTTGTGAAAAAAGTGAACCAGAGCAAAAAGAATTAATTGCAAGTGCAATAAAAGACAGAAATAAACAGTCGACGTCTATATTTAAATATGTAAGCAAAAATTGTCACACAAATGCGGCAAGTTACTCGGCTGCAAATGCCATTGCTGGGAAATGGTAAACTTTTTCAAGAGGGAGAGTTTTTAAAGGAAGCTTGGTTGGCATGTGCGCCCTCACTTTTTGATGATTTTGATAATAAAGATAAGATAATTCAGCGGATCAAAGATGTTCCCCTATCTAGAAACACAATGAAAGGTAGAATCTTGAAATTGGCAGAAAATGTTACAGATCAACAAAAAAATGACATTAACTCCGTTCCTTTTATATCGCTATGTCTTGACGAAAGTATTGACACTACTAAATCGGCACGTTTAGCTGTCTTTGCTCGATATTGTGTAGGAAACATCATTAAGGAGGAATTAATTGCGATAACATCGTTGTTAATAACTACAAAGGGCACAGATATTTGTACGGCAGTAAGAAATTCGCTTGCTGAGAAGGAAATTGATTTGAAAAAAATTGTTTCAGTAACCACTGATGGTGCTCCAAATATGGTAGGCAAAAAATGGCTTCATTTCTTTATTTAAAACAGACGTAGGACATTCGATTCTTCAATGCCTCTGCATTATTCACCAACAAGCCTTATGTGCAAAGAGTGGTTTAAGATTTCTTGATAATGTAATAACTTTAGTCACAAAAATAGTCAACCTCATATCGTCACAGGCTTTAAATAAACGAAAGTTTGATGCTTTGTTGAATGAAGTCAATTCGGTGTATAATGGCTTAATAATGTATAACAATGTTTGCTGGTTGAGCCGTGGGAACGTACTTCAAAGATTTGTTGATTGCTTGGAAGAAATCAGACTGTTTCTACAAAATGAGAGCAAAATTGAACAATACCCACAGTTGATGGATATTATGTGGCTTTTATAATTGATGTTTTTTACAGACATATGCCAATATTTCAACGAATTGAACATAAAGTTTCAAGGCCCGCATAAAACAGTTATCATCATGATGGATCTCATTCGCGCTTTTGAAGCTAAACTATGTGTTTTCAGAAACGATATTATTACACAAAAAACTACAAGTACTTCCCAAACTTGAAAAAAAATATCAAAGATTTAGATGCCCAAGAGAAACGAAATGAAGAAAAAGTTATTGATGACTTTATTTCCATAATGGATTCTTTAATCAAAGAATTTTCAGCGAGATTTTCTCACTTCAAGGAATTATCGGAAACGTTCAAATTTATTATGTACCCTGAGGTGATTTCGTTTGATAAACTGAACTTGTCTCAATTCGATTGGTTGGAAATTGAAAAACTTGAAATGCAACTGATTGATTTCCAGTCTAGTTCAATATGGATTCAAAAAATTATTGAAACAAGGAAAAAGTTGGAATTGATTGAAGCAGAAAGATTGACAAGCAATATAAGTGAAAATACCAGTAACGAAATTTGGAATTCGATTCCAGATGCATTTAACTGTTTGAAGAAGTTGGCGTATGCTATTTTAACCATATTTTCATCTACCTATGCCTGCGAGTCATTATTTTCAGAGATAAATAACATCAAAGACTCGTTTAGAAACCGTTTAACAGACGACTCTAATTCAGCATGCATTCTACTAAAAGTAACATCTTATAATCCTGATATAAGTTATTTTTCATCTAATCTACAACAGCAGAAATCACACTAATGTTACTCTAATTTAAATTACAAGTATAACTAAAACATTTACTACTATACAGTGCAAAATGTATTTTTTCGTATTAAATAAAGAATTTTGATTTTTTCGTATTTAGTTTTATTAGTTCTTCAATAATCACAAGTCAAAATTATTTGATGAATGGGCGTTTATTTTTGGGCGTCTGGACTGTAAAACAGTCCTCAATCCCATATCGTGAGAGTCTATGATGTTGGGCATGGCAAAAGTGGTGTTTTCCATTCTGCTGAGTGACATGATGAC
Source organism: Trichonephila clavipes (assembly GCA_019973935.1). Classification (NCBI taxonomy): domain Eukaryota; kingdom Metazoa; phylum Arthropoda; class Arachnida; order Araneae; family Nephilidae; genus Trichonephila; species Trichonephila clavipes. The sequence continues at coordinate 12,297 of BMAU01003041.1, read as the reverse complement.
GATTGGTCGGGCGATGGAATCCGGGAGGCGTCGCTATCGTTCTTCATCTGGGTGGAAAGTTTTTGAGTTTTTTGGCTTGGCTGAGAGCTAAGAGATTGCTCTCTGATTGGATGTTGGGTACAGTGAACATTGACTCCGATTGGCTGCCCCGGGGGCTGTGATTTAAATTATGGGGAGGAGCATGTCCAGTGGGGAGAGCAGGAGAAAAATATTGACAAAAATAAAGAAAGTTAAATTTTAGTAATTATGGTGTGCAATAAAAATTGCACGAGGAAATAGAATTACGGGGGATTATAGGAGTCAAGAAGAATTCTTCTTGGTCTCTTTGTATTGTCATTAGGGGTGTATTGAGATAAATTTTGCATATTGATATTATTGGTAGCTTCTAAATCGTTAAAAAAGTTAATTGCTATATTCTGAATATGAGATTTGAAACTTTTAATTTTAAGAGCATTACGTATGTCGTCATTACGCATGTATCTTATGGCTTTGACGATCATACGTATTAAAAAATTTTGAAGGGTATCAAGTATATTAATATTTGTTTTAGCGGCATAACCCCAAACTGGACATGCATAAGCTAAGATGGGACGCATAATGGCTGTATAGAGAAGCACTTTGTTTTCTATACTTAAATGAGAATTCCGGCCAATTATAGGGGGTAAAGTTTAAACATTATTTTCGGGAATTTGTCGCGAACGTAATAAATGTGTTGTTTGTGTGTGTTGTGTGTGTGTGTGTGTGTGTGTGTGTGTGTGTGTGTGTGTGTGTGTGTGTGTGTGTGTGTGTGTGTGTGTGTGTGTGTGTGTGTGTGTGTGTGTGTGTATCAAAGATAATTCCAAGGTATTTGGCTTCCTGAGACCAGGGGATTTGGGTGTTGTACATGATAATAGGTGGTGGGAGTGACTGTTTTTTCGTGAAAATAATGGCAGTAGATTTTTCGACATTAATACTTATTTTTCATTTGTCGTAGAAATTTTGCAATAGTAGAAGGTATTTATTTAATGCGAAAGAAATTGTTTCTAGTTTTTTATACGTGGCGTGAATGGCAGTATCATCAGCGTAAAGGTTAATTTTAGTGAGTGAATAGTCAGGGATATCGTTGATGTAGAGGTTAAATAGCAAGGGACCGAGCAAGGAACCTTGGGGACACCCAGCAGAAACAGAGTGTTCATTAGAAAGGGTCTCATTAATTCTGATTCTGAAGGAGCGATTAGTGAGGTATGAGTGAATAAGATGTATCAGAGGATGTGGAATATTAAAGGTAATAAGCTTAAAAGTAAGACCATTAATCCAAACACGGTCGAAGGCTTTCTGGATGTCCAGAAAAACTGCTCCCGTGCTTTTCTTTTTCTGGAAACCTTCAGAGATATTTTCGGTGAGTCTTAAAAGTGGGTGAAGGGTAGAGAGCTTAAATTATTTGATGGCACGCCTATAACTCATTAAACGTTTTTTTAGAAAAAATGGCACGTTGACACAAAAAGTTTCGCCACCCCTGTTCTATATGCTTAATATAAGATAAAAATAAATGTAGTTTTTATGCAAAATATAGCTGTTCTTTGCACATTGGTTTTGATATTAGCTCATAATTATATAAGTTTTAAATTTTTAAACGAGATTTCTTTACAATTTGATATTTTAGACAAAAAATGAAATAGTAATAAGCAGAAGACAGCAAATGATTCAAATCTTCTTTATACATGATTAACACCAAAAAATTTTATGCTTTTTTTACTGCTTTCTGTATCCTAAAACCACTCACAACGAAAGGTACACACGCAAAGAATAATTTTTAAAAACCGTGTAAGCTTTAATATTGTGTTATTTATTCAGACAAGTAAAATTAAAGGTTGATTTGTCGAATCGGGCACTTATCACGCCAAGTGTTTTCTCGCCAAATCGATAAATGCACCAAATCTGGTAACCCTTCTGAATTCGTTTTCCAGTGGAGGAGAAGTCGCTTTTTAGGCGAAATTGAGCGCATGCGCCGATTTATTTAATTTTAACAGTTTTAACGATATCGCGGCAAGTTAGCGCATTCGGTAATTCGTTCCCATATCGTGAGAGTCTATGATGTTGGGCATGGCAAAAGTGGTGTTTTCCATTCTGCTGAGTGGCATGATGGCGATTGGTCGGGCGATGGAATCCGGGAGGCGTGGCTATGGTTCTTCATCTGGGTGGAAAGTTTTTGAGTTTTTTGGCTTGGCTGAGAGCTAAGAGATTGCTCTCTGATTGAATGTTGGGTACAGTGAACATTGACTCCGATTGGCTGCCCCGGGGGCTGTGATTTAAATTATGGGGAGGAGCATGTCCAGTGGGGAGAGCAGGAGAAAAATATTGACAAAAATAAAGAAAGTTAAATTTTAGTAATTATGGTGTGCAATAAAAATTGCACGAGGAAATAGAATTACGGGGGATTATAGGAGTCAAGAAGAATTCTTCTTGGTCTCTTTGTATTGTCATTAGGGGTGTATTGAGATAAATTTTACATATTGATATTATTGGTAGCTTCTAAATCGTTAAAAAAGTTAATTGCTATATTCTGAATATGAGATTTGAAACTTTTAATTTTAAGAGCATTACGTATGTCGTCATTACGCATGTATCTTATGGCTTTGACGATCATACGTATTTGTCATATTCCAAACAATCCGTCCACGACCACTCCCAGAAATTCATTGAAAAGAACTTTTTTTTTTTGGCAACAAGCCAGACGGACTAAAGGATTTGCTGAGTACAGACTGATAGAACTCTCTTCGCGGCCCATTTTATGGGATACATGTTTTCTTTAATTTTTTAATTTAATTGTCATATGTCGTAGTGTTAGTTTATAGTTTTGTTTTGTGTGTGTGTGTCGATAATTAAAAAACTAAAAAATATTTTCAAGTTTCATTTTTGAAGATTGCGCATTTTCTCTTTCACGTCGCCAGCAGAGAGGATATACGGCAAAGAGGCTCATCCCCGGAAATTTTGAAGGTAAGAGAAAATTTAGTTTTCTTACCTATTAGTATCGTTTTTCACTAAATTTAGAAGTGAATTTAACATCTGGCATCCCTGCCGGGATTTTTGAGCTCTTTGATTTTTGAACTATTTGCTATGTGATATGTTATTTTCCTAATATTGTGATTTTCATAAAAGAAAAAGAGAAATACACACACACACAATGCCTGACGTCGCTATGAATAAATTAAAAAAAAAAACGCGCAAGTGTAAGAACGACCATCACAAAAACTGTGAAAAATATAGAAACCGAAATCAATAAACCTGAAGTTTCTGTAGATGCTTTGGAAGAACTTTTAGAACACATTAAAATTTATTCTGAGGATCTAAACGCTATAAACACTGAAATAGAAAATGCCGTCAATATTACGGAGCTAGATAATGAACTAAAAAGCGCTACAGAATACCAAGACAAAATAATAACATGGACATTTCGAGCAGGAAAGAAAATACGGGAGCTATCAAAAAACAATTCAACGGAAATTTCCACAACATCGAAAGTAGCACCTGAAGTGTTAACTCAGAATTTCGTTCCAGAAAAAGCTAATGTTAAATTACCGAAGCTGACAATTAATCATTTTTATGGAGATAATTCTCAATGGCTCACCTTTTGGAATACATTCGAAACCGCGATACATAAAAATGAATCCCTAGACAAAATTACTAAGTTTAATTATTTGAGAACATATTTGAAAGGATCTGCCCTTAATTCAATAGATGGTTTGTCTATAACACCCGAAAATTATGATGCTGCCATAGAAATATTGATATCCCGTTTTGGAAAAAAGAATATTTTAATTAATACCCATATGAACAATTTATTTCGAATCCCCCTTTAAAGAATGCAAGAGACCCTGTGTTATTCAGAATTTTTTTGATCAAGTACAAAGCGAAATCAGAAGTTTAAAATCTCTGGGAATTAATTCTGAAACTTACGGTAATATTCTAACGCCTATGCTGATAAAATTACTACCCCTAATTTAATTTTTGAATTCAACAAATTGACTGGTGATTCTGAATATGATTTAGACCAGTTGTTACAGTTTTTAATTGAAAGATTAAATGCGACAGAACGCTCACAAATCATGACTCACTCTGAAATACACTCGGCCTCAAAGACAAACAAATGTTCTCTCCGAGAGCAGCCGCCGCCGCGGCGATTCACATATCCGGTATCAAGCAATAAAAAGAAAAAAATGTATTCACTGCTGCTGAATTATTGACAGTTGAAAAGAAAGACAAAACTTTATCATGCATTTTTTGTGAGGAGTATAAGCGCGATAATAGTATGCATGACTCTTCCAAGTGTCAATTTGTTTTTCGTTACCATTGCAAAAAAGAAAAGAAATTTTAATGAAACATGGTTTTTGCTTTAAATGCATCAAAAAAGTTCACATCTCTCTCGAAATTGTCCAGAGCGAATAACTTGTAAAAATTGTAAGAAATTTCATTGTGATATTTTATGTTATGCTACTGAAATAAAAACTGCTGATCATAAATCTTCAGACAGTAATATGCTTAATGATGAAATTAGTAGTAGCTTACTTGTAAATAAATCATTTATGAAACAAGTGTTTTTGCAAACTCTGGTTGTGTGTATTAATGTAAATAAATCAGATTATTACGTTAGAGTGCTAATAGATAGTGGGTCTGTAAAATCTTACCTAAGTAAATTCTTGGCTGTTACCTTGAATTTAGAGTGTACAGGGAAGATACAATTATTCATGGATTATTTGGCGGCATTGAAAAAGGGAAGATCACAAAAAATACCGCGTAAATGTGAATAATATAGATAAGAGTTTCTCTTTTGATTTAGATGTTATGGATCAAGAAAAATTTGTGTATCTATTCCAAAAATCAGTAACCCTAAGATTATCAATAAAATTAAAAACTCTGGTATTTTGGCAAGTGATATTTGTTTTAATGAAAATATGTGCTTGTACGAAAATGATCCGAATGAAATACATATGTTAATTGGGGCTGACTTTGCAGGAAGATTACTCACGGGTGAAATCAAACAAATAACTGAGAATCTAGTCGACATACATACACGTTTAGGCTGGACGCTGATGGGAGAATCTGGGGAAAATACTCGTAGGTGTGAAACATTGCTTTCTCTCCATGTTAGCGATTTGGATATATCAGAATTATGGCGATTGGACACAATAGGTATTAAAAATTTAGGGGAAAATCAGTCCAAAAGGGAATTAGAAGAAGCCGCTAAATTGCATTTTCTTGAAAATGTTAAAAGGGATCATGAAGGCCGATACATGGTAAATTTGCCGTGGATAAAAGATCACCCCCTCTTACTAGTTGCAGAAAGATAGCTGAAAAAGACTCGCGAATTGCGTCAAATCATTAGAAAAGGTTGGAAAATTAAGCGATTACGAGGAAGTGTTTAATGAGTGGGAGAATGAAGATATAATTGAAAAGGTTGAATCTCATCAAGAAATAGACGAAGAACACTATTTGCCGCACAGGCCGGTATTCAAAGAAAATTCAACTACTAAAGTTCGCCCTGTTTTCGACGGGTCGGCAAAAGAGAAAAATTCCCCATCGATCAATGACTGTTTGGAAAAAGGTCCAAATCTTATCGAACTCATACCTTCTTTGATAAATAGGTTTCGATTCGGCAAATTTGGGGTGATTGCCGATATAAAAAGGCATTTTTGCAAATTGGGTTACAAGAACGAGATAGACCTTTTCTAAGATTTCTTTGGCGGGAAAAGGGAAAAAACGATAATATAACTGTTTACCAACACAATAGAGTAGTATTTGGGATATCTTCAAGCCCATTCCTTTTAGGAGCCACAATAGAATTTCACTTAAAGAATGCCCCTGACCACTACAAAGAAACTGCGCACACCCTCTTAGAGTCATTTTATGTGGATAATTTAGTATGTAGTGTCAACAGTAAAGAAAAGCTGGATAAACTGATCGTTGAATCTCAAGAAATTTTGGAAGAAGGTAAATTCGAACTAAGAGGATGGGAGCATAATAATCTTGACCCACAAACAGAAAACACCGTTCCTACAGAAAGACGCAGCGTCCCTGTCTTAGGGCTAAAATGGGACTTAGATCAAGATTTACTCTCTGTAGACATAAAAGTTCACGAATCTAAAAATGAAATCCTAACAAAAGAAAAATATTATCGCTGGTACATAAGATATTTGACCCTATTGGTTTTACTTGTCCGGTAACTTTAATACCGAAAATAATGCTGCAAGAGTGTTGGACACTCAAAGTCAAGTGGGATAGCGAACTACCGGCATCTATTTGGCAAAAATTCCAAAAATGGAAAGATCAGTTCGATCGCTTGAAAGCTATTGCTGTTCCAAGGTGCATGATAGAAGATCCTGAGACTTCGCAAAATTTAAGTCTGCACGTGTTCTGCGACGCCAGTAAAGCAGCTTATGCTACTTGTATATTTCTTAGAAGCGAAAATGAAAATTCAGCCTCATGTCAACTTGTACAAGCCCGATCTAGAGTAGCTCCACTGAAATCCATTTCAATACCCAGACTCGAACTCCTTGCTTGCACAATTGGGGCAAGGCTTGCCCGTACTGTGAAAGAAGATCTAAAACTTCCATCTTTACCAGTTTTTTATTGGTCAGATTCAACTAACGCTCTCTATTGGATAAAGAAATCGGAGAACTGGGCTGTTTTTGTATCAAACAGAGTCAAGGAAATACGGAACCTCTCAAATCCGGATGATTGGTACTACGTTCCGGGATCGAAAAATCCAGCAGACCTTCCCTCTCGAGGATGCAGCGTGGATGTTTTGGCAAAATCAAAATGGTGGGAAGGCCCTGATTGGCTCAGAGGTCCTCCAAAAGACTGGCCGATCAAAGAAATTTATCCTGACTTTGAAATCGTTAACGCTGAAAAAAGAAAGACAGTCACTTCCGCCACCAATTCGGAGACAAACAAATTTAAATTCTTCAATGACGTATCATCTTTTGGAAAAATTGTTCGAATCATGGCATACGTGTTACGATTTTGTAACAACTTGAAGAAAAATCGGATCGATCCCAAAAAAGGAAAATTAGAAGTTGCTGAACTCTATGAAGCAGAAAAAGTTATTTTGAAAGAAATTCAACTAGAGACTTTAGCTGAAGAAACACAGATTAAATTGAACACAATGAAAGGAGACGATGGATTGATTAGAGTTAAAACCAGAGTTTCCTGTAGGAAAGACCTAGAAACCTTCAGATATCCGATATTACTACCGAATACACATCAGTTAGTTAAAAAACTGATTATGGAAAAACACATAGAACTTGAGCATGCTGGTACTCAGACGTTAATGTCAAACCTCAGAGAAAGTTATTGGATAATCAAGAGTAGAAAAACGATTCGTCAGGTAGTAAGAAGTTGCATAACTTGCAAGAGGTTTTCGGCTCGCCCTTTAGAAACAGTCAGTATTCCTCTTCCAGAAGATCGAGTGAGAGACGCGGCTATTTTTGAAGTTTGCGGAGTTGACCTATGTGGTCCACTTTTTTAAAGGAAAACAAGAAATGTTGGATTGTTTTATTTACATGTGCGATCTATAGAGCAGTCTACCTGGAGTTAATCACTTCTTTGTCGACCGATAGTTTCATCTTAGCTTTCCGCCGGTTCATCGCGAGAAGAGGTCGCCCTACTACGATTTATTCCGATAATGGAAAAAATTTTGTCGGCACATTCAACGCTCTAAATTCTATTGATTGGGATAAGATTCAAGATTTCGCTCTTAAGATAAAAATTCAGTGGAAATTCAGCCCTCCATCAGCCCCTTGGTGGGGAGGATTTTGGGGAACGACTAGTGGGAATGTTGAAGAACGTACTTAGAAAAGTTCTTGGAAAAGCAAGCTTAAATGAAGAAGAACTAAACACCTTATTATGTGACGCAGAAAGCATAATTAATTCCAGACCCATTACTTACCTTTCAGAAGATCCTAAAGATTTAGTTGCCCTAACTCCAGCCATGTTCCTTCAAGAAATTCGAGAAATTGGAGTTCCTGATTTTGATATGATAGATTCCAAGAAATTAGAAAGAAGATTTATTTACCGAGTGAAGATACGCAAAGACTTAAGAAACAGATTCCGAAATGAATATTTGGGTTTGCTAAAAGACTATTCAAAGGTCCGCAAAGAAACATCGGTTAAAGATGGAGATATCGTGCTAATCGGAGATAATGATGTTAAAAGAATCAATTGGCCAATGGCAAAGATAATAAAATCTTTTCCAGGAAAAGATGGTAGAATTCGCGTAGTAGAGGTAAAAACACCTTCTGGCAACTTCATCAGACCAATCCAGAAACTTTACCCTCTAGAAGTCAATCTTCCTGAGGCAAGTGACTTTCGTGAACGAATTCAAAAGGATCAAAAGAACCAAGAAATTTCTACTTCTCGACGAGGACGAACTCTAAGACCTCCTAAGAGACTTAGAAATTTTTGAGTTGTCAACCTTAACAACTCAAAGATGGGAGGATGTCATATTCCGATCAATCCGTCCACGACCACTCCCAGAAATTCATTGAAAAGAACTTTTTTTTTTGGCAACAAGCCAGAAGGACTAAAGGATTTGCTGAGTACAGACTGATAGAACTCTCTTCGCGGCCCATTTTATGGGATACATGTTTTCTTTAATTTTTTAATTTAATTGTCATATGTCGTAGTGTTAGTTTATAGTTTTGTTTTGTGTGTGTGTGTCGATAATTAAAAAACTAAAAAATATTTTCAAGTTTCATTTTTGAAGATTGCGCATTTTTCTCTTTCACGTCGCCAGCAGAGAGGATATACGGCAAAGAGGCTCATCCCCGGAAATTTTGAAGGTAAGAGAAAATTTAGTTTTCTTACCTATTAGTATCGTTTTTCACTAAATTTAGAAGTGAATTTAACAGTATTAAAGAATTTTGAAGGGTATCAAGTATATTAATATTTGTTTTAGCGGCATAACCCAGTGTTTCTCAAAGTGTGGGGCGCGCCCCCCTGGGGGGCGCGATGACCCTACAAGGGGGGCGCGAGCGAATCGAAAATTTAAAGATTTTTTTAAAAAAAAATAACCGGAAAGAGAAGTAAAACAAAATGCTTTCTTCCATAATAAAAAAAATACACACAACAGCACTGACATAATTTATGTTTATTATCTGACTTTTTTTCGTCATCAAATAGCTATCTTTGATCCCAAAACCAAATTAAAGGGAAAAAAAACATTTTGTTTTATTTGCTGTATTTCCTCAATGAGAGATTTAACATAAAATATTACTCGTTAAAAGAAAAAACGAAACCCAGACCCTGAGAAAAATTCTAAGATAAACAATTCACCCCTGTAATTATTATTGATATAATGTACATTAGTTGTAGAAAAAAAAAGGAAGTCATGATTCACTTTTCAGCCAGGCTGCATAGTACGTTTGCTAATCATTTGATTGACCTTCAATCTTATGGTATGGTTAATCAATATTAGTTTCGTCCCATCTTTTATGCGTTTGATTTTCGCTTGGGGAAATTGTAAATAATAGAGTTTTACGATATTTGGAAAATAATTGATTGATTTAACATTTCTGTAATATTAGTGAAAAGTGTCTGATTTGCGTCCTTTATTATGGTCTTGTACTTTTGAATCATTTTAGTTCAGTTTTATTGGATTTTTCTCAAATTATCAAAGAATTGAATAGTCCTTGAAAGAAGGTAAGTATACTTTTTTCTATAAATTAAAATATTCACTAGAATTCCGATTTGTATCGTGTACAGTAAAAATAATTCTAAACACAAATGATTGGGGTGAATGAGTCCCCCCGCACTACCATTAATGTTAGTATCGAGTATGCGCCTGCTCCCGGGTTAAAACATTTTGAAGTCTTCTCGCTTTAAATGTTAAAAAGTAACACAATTATTCTTCATCGGAATTTTATATTCTTTTTCATAATTTAACATTAATTCTAAATGCTAATTGTGTGAGGTTTAAAATTACAGTTCTTTTAAACAGTTATTTACAATTATAGCATTTATCTAAAAAAAATCATTTTACATTTTTGTATACAATGTCGTGCACACAGTTTTACTCTCCTTACAGTTCAGCTATTATATCAAGAATAATGTTTTATTTTTTTAAAAATGAACTCGTGCGAAGAGTCGGTGTTTCAGCCAGTATACGTTTCATGTATCAGTACTGAAGAAGGTATATTATAAATAATTTCTTATTACTGAATTTGGCCGCGGTAGCCGAGTGGTATAGGTATCGGATCGTGGCTTGCCTTGTCACGAGTTTGAGCACAGTACCACTAAAGACCCGCCGTGTAGGGCAGCGATGCACGTTAAATCTGTCGAGAGTTGAAACGTTTTCCCGTTGGTGTGGTGTGGTAGTTAGGAGAGAGGGGTGCCAGCTCAGGTGTCATCCACGTCACTTGACCATGGTTCAAAATTACGTGGTCCGTCGTCAAAAGCCCTCGTGCAGCTGAACAGTGCGACGTTAATATGCAATCAATCAATCTTATTACTAAATTAAGAACAAGTTTAATAATTATTAGGGACTTCCACGGGCTTGTCTTGTAGAGGAAAGTTTTGCAAAGGAAGGTTTAATATCAGAAATTGACACTTAAAGAGTTATTTTTCTATATTTAGCTGAGATCTATATTTTGTCTTCAAGGCATCCACTGCAGAAAATCCGGTTTGAAAAAGGTAGGATGTTGAAAATGGTAATAGTATACGAAGTGTTTTTGTTTTCAGTACAGATAATTCTTCATCCACCTCTACCCCAAATTCAAAGAGCGATTTATTACAAAATTGCCCTTTAATTTTCACTGGATGTGAAACCTATGAAGATTTCTTCTTCGGAAGTTGAGAGCCCGTCTGGAGTATCTTGAAATAGATCCCTAATCCACTCGTAACTTGCTACCAAGCTTTCCTCATCCAGAAAATACTTTTTTAAAATTCTTTGCCAACATATCTAAATGATTTTACATGTTTTAAAAACAACTTTCACATGTTGTTCTACAGATTTGTGAGTTTTAACACATATCGAGCTGGGGCTTTTTTTCCATCATTTACTTCAGTAGTGGTAAATCCAAAATTTAAGTATTTTGAGAAGATCGCCTTGATTTAATTTTCGGAACCATGCTCGTTCGTCTGTGTACTTGTTGATTCTTTATTATCATCGAATGTTTGCTTACGACTTAAAAAATGTATGTATGATATTATTTTAATCTACTGCCGAAAATACTTAATTACCGTGAATTACAATTAACGCGTAAATTAAAAAAAATGTTCCTTCAAGCTAGATTCGGTAGGTATAGGAGTATCGAGTCGACCAAAACTGACTGGAATTGTACGAGGAAAAGCATTTTTACATGTTTTGCGCAGACGTCCGATAGGTTGCCCAGACTCACGCAAACGTACCCTATAATGCCAGATGTGATGGATATGATAGAGAGCAACATTGACTAGACTATTTTTCTAATGACATTTGTACTTTGAGAAGTGAATGCTGAAGGAAATAAATCTTTAATTAAATATATCATTTTTGTGATATGTTCCAATATAAAAATTAGAGAAAGAAAAAATAACATAATAATAAGTAAGTGATATATATTTTAAGTAATTTTCTTAAAATATATTTACTTAAAAGTTACATATACACAAATTTAATATACTTATCGTATTAATTTGTACGGTTTATTATTAAGATCGTATTGTAACTTTAGCGTCTCTCTCTCAAAGTGCATTTTTATTGCAGTAAATACATTGTTGTATGGGGGCGACAAAAATTATGATTGAAAATTGGGTCGTCAGTATTGAAAGCTTGAGAAACACTGCTTTTAATGTATGAGTGGTGCACAGAGTATTTTATGACTAATTAATTAATACTAAATTAAGAACAAGTTTAATAATTATTAGCTACTTCCATGGGCTTGTCTTACAGAGAAAGTTTTTTGAAAGGAGTTTTAAGATAAGAAATTGACCCTCTGAGTTCATTTTTCTATATTTAGCTGATATCTATATTTTGTCTTCTAAGCAACCACCGCATTTTGTAATATGTTCCGATTTAAAAATCAGAGAAAGGAAAATAACTTAGTAATTATTCTAGTACTTAACTTTTTTGCTTAAAAGTAACATATACAAAATTTAATACTTATGTCATGAATTTGTACGGTTTATAATAAATATTGTTGCTTTATCGTAAAAGTGCATTATTATTGCATTCAGTAAATTATTATGTATAAGGGGGGGCGCGATAAAAATTATGATTGAAAAGGGGGCGCCAGTATTGAAAGTTTGAGAAGCACTGGCATAACCCCAAACTGGACATGCATA
>BMAU01003040.1:305000-452282 GCA_019973935.1 Trichonephila clavipes | reverse complement strand
GTTACGTATTGCTTGGGCTCCAATAAAATGTTTATTTTATTTTTTTATCTATTTTTGAATTTAATTTCTGGGTTTTTATTTTAAGAAATACCACAGGTACAAAGTATGAACTTGGGAAAAGAATTGATAGTAAAACTAGATAAAGTAAAGAAACATCCATACATGCCACTTCACATCTCTAACTTTTATACAAAAATCGCAATATTTAAAGCTTTAACCTGGCCGCGCATGATCAACGCACTTGATACTAACATGAGAGTGGTTGCGTGGGGTGAGTAGAATCTCCTTAATCTTTTTTTTTATATAATTAGTTTTTAATCTGGCACCGTAGAAAATTGTAAATTCCAGTTAATAACTTAATTAAGAGAAAATATACTTTACCTACTTTTAGACTCCTTTTCAATTTTTCTCTTAATAATTTGAGAAACCCCCAATCAAAATGAACTAAACTGTTTCAAACATGATGCAACCATATAATAAAGGACACAAAACCACAGACACTTTTTGCTAACATTACAGGGAATGATATTTTCAAGAAGCAAAACTGTCATATTTTCGTTTCCATTTATTGTAGTTATAGAGTCCTTTGATGATCGATAAGTAGCATGCTGAGCTTTTTGCTTTTCACCGTAAAATCCCGGCGTATAACGCGCACTATACTTTGAAGCTTTTTAAATTTTGAGGTTTTTCACCATATAATCGTGCACCCCCTTTTTTAGGGAATTAACCTACAATGTATCGTTAAAGTTATTATGCTTTAATGCCATTTATTCGAAGTATTATCCATGGATTTTTTAAAAAAAATAGTATATTTCTAGAAAAACAACCCTTTGTATATATAAGTTCTCTAAGTTTTTTTTATATGTATGTAGCACACTTCCTTTTTTATATTTTTGAAGCTATCATTTTTATACCCGGCATATAATGTGCACCCGTAAATTTTGATATTTTTGTGTTAAAAGGCGCGTTATACACCAGATTTTACGGCATATCTTTTTGACCGGGTGTAATGTGTCTTGTGGAATACTTGTAGTCATTATCTTTTTCTATGGTGTTTTTCAGCAGAAATTGAAAATTTCCTTCTACTCAAATGTTTCCATGTTCATCACTTTTCTCAAATTTTTATATTTTTGCTATCATGAATAATATCCATTATTTCATAAGATTTTTCTCTTTCCCTTGCTTGATAATTTTCAACTTCATCCAATAAAGAGAGATCGCCCGAGTGCACACGGAGTACGTGTCAAAAATCAGTGGGTCCATAGTCTTGTGGGCTTATCTACTTGTGCCACAAGAGAACTGGAGTAAATATTTCCTCCCCTTCAGTTCACTGCAGAAATTGGAGGTGGAGATAGAGGTCGTGTTTCGCCATCTATCGCCCCTTCGGGGAGTTTCCCATCGAGCTTAAATCGCACTGTCACCTGTATGGTGCTCAAGGCCAACGACAGGCGCAGGTTCTTGCCCATGCCACGATGAATTTCGTGGCCTCGCCTCCTGACTACGGCCAGACAGGGGTGGCATTAGCCACAACAACAACAACAAGAGAGATCACAGATGTTTATTTTTATATTCTCATTTACATTTATAAACTGTAATGAATCATACAACATAGCAATCAAACCCAAATCATTCACAGGGGAAAAATGTAGCCTGTTCATAGAAAATACTTTTGGAACAATAGTGATCACAAGGGAAACTCAGTCACCTCAAGTACCTTAAAATTGAAAAAAAAAAAAAAAAAAACGTTTGCCACTCACAACAAGATACTGACAAGGTCATTGGTAAAAAATAAACAGTTCTCCTACAATTAAACATTTTGTGAACCTGGGGTGACTCTGTGTCCTGTCTGACTGCTCTCAGGTTAACAAGCTTTTATTTAGACAGATGAATCCCCTTGCTGCTTTAGTAATATAAACCAACTCATAATGTAAATAAAAAAAATGCTATAATTACCTATCCCAATTATGATTCCATTTGACAAATGATTGTTGAACAAATGACGTTGCTGCTTGTAAAGAATTTTCTTCAGATGTTGCTGCTTGTAAAGAATTTTCTTCAGATGTTGTACATTTTAATGCCAAAGCCACTGCAGCTCCAGCAGAGACTGCACAAATTAGTTTTGAAGGCAACGGGAATACCATAATAAAAAAATCTAAATGTAAAAAAAAGAGCCAGAAATTTACTTGTATATCATCTTTGTTTTTCTCCACTCTTAAAGCGTTATACAAAAAAAAAAAAAAAAAAAAAAATACCCTGGATAGTTTTAACATTTTACTGCAAAACAAATGTTATACCAATATAAAATTAACACTTTTTTTGGAAAACAAAGTTACTTTTGTTTAAATAATTGGAAATTAATGAAGCTCATTTTAGGTCAAAGAATATGATGGGTAAAAAGATGACTGTTACACTTAGTACCAGATATTCATTTCAATAATAATTGAGTGTTAGTGTTGTGGAAGCAGACTGTTTTAATTCCTTGAAAAAACAATCAAAAACCTATTTAAAAAAATGACAAACATGACAAAGCACATCTGTATAAGAATACAGCAATAAAGTATGATTGACTTATTTTCTCATTTTTTGAACATCCAAAAGGACCTTAGAGAGTTGATTTTAAGTTTTTGATTAAGTTTTTGTTGCCCCACATAGTATTTGTCATTTTTGAATTAACTGACACTTGGAAAAGAATAATATTATTCTTTTCTAAAACAGTAGTTCAAGCTACTATATAACCTATTTTAACATATAATTCTGTTACAACAGTAAGCAAGTTGTCCTATAAGTGACTTTGTTGAACTGAAATTAAAACTCGCATATAATACTTTAAAATGAAAAAAAAAAAATGTTTTCAAAATATCTGAATAAATCGTTATATATAGATATATATATATATATATATATACTCATGTGAAAATTTAAATGAATTTATATTTTTTTACAGAGAAAAATACATTGAACTAACCTGCACTTAATATATTTATTGTTATCAAATTTCCTTGGATATTTTCTGCTTCAATCGATTCAAGAATTGTTATACAGTCAGTCCTAAAACTGATTATTTAGTAAAGTGTATCCAGCTCATTTAGTAAATTATGGTAATTAAATAATTCTTCATAGAATATATCCATTAAATTTTATTTTCCTTCTTGATGAATTTAAGATCATATTTTGCTTCACCGAAGCAATATAAAATGTTTCAAAAAAGCTAAGTCTATTTTTTATTTCATTTATGCCATACAATGAATTTTTGATTTACACTTAAAATCACTTTTTGTGAATTCCTTTTTTCAAAATACAATGTTTAAGATGATTATTATTTTATTTTTTAAAATATTTTATATTTTTTTCGGTTCTTCATTTGTTAATTTCAACAAAAACAAATATGATTCATTTTATTCCTATACAGTATCCTTCTCATATACTGTAATTAAATATAATATAAAAATAGGTATATTATTATGGTTTGTTTTAAAAATATTTCAATTTTCCACTTAGTTACATCTTTATTAATTCTGATGTGAAAATAGTTTTGAATTGTGATGTAAATATTTGATACTTGTGTATTATAACAACAATTACTAAGGTTCAAGATAACTCGCCAAGTTGGCACCCCCAATTTCGCATGTGCTGTATGCACTGAATTGGAAATCGCTTCGTTTCATATAATGTTGTGATAATATGTAAGCACTAAATATTTTTATATCATTCGAGCAAACAAAAGTGAATTCTATAAAAATATGTTCGGAGAAGATAAGTAGAGTATGTAAGAGGAAAACATATCTGACTAAGATAACACACAAATGAAATACAGAAATTTCCAACTAACATCATTAAAATATTTTACGAGGTATACTCATGCATGAATTTACAAGTATCTAAGCCAGTCAAGTCCTATTTTAATGAACACCTTTATAATTATACACCTTCATAAATTACTGTAGTAAGATTGGATAAAAGTGCAACGCAGAAAAACAAACTATTGGCATCTATTTTATCTTTTGCCAAAGACAAGAACAAAACTAGGATTTTATTTAATCCTGCAATTAATTAGTTTTATAAGGATCCTCTCTACCACATTGCAACCATATGATCCCTGATCTGTGAGTTAAGCCATCTCGTCAGGTTCAACATATGTAATGTTGACCAACACTTGGAGGAATTAAGATTCCCTTACCGATTCATTTTAGAAGCTGATGAAAAAGTGACAAAAAACAGAAAAGAGTGCAAATTCATTAAGTGCAACTGCCAATCTCCATTAGAGTACACGAGAGAATATCAAGCACGGAAAAAAACATTGCAAAATACTCTTAATACCGAGTTTTAGGAATGGGAATGCTATTGTGACTATTCTAATGGCAACACAGATTAATATGGACTCTGTGAACCACCCTGTGACATCAACTACAGAGCCCTCAACAAGTCTAATGCATGTTGGAACTGATGCATGGGAATCAATGATAAATTCTATCCTACGTTACAAAGACTATGATTCCCATAAAAATGCTCACAATGATTTTTAAAAGCAATTCGTTGATAATACTTTCGATCACGGGTGTTTGATTTGTGATCGATTATGGTTTAGAGATGAAATAAGAACACCTGTTGCTGAGCACAAAAATATTTTACAAGAATTAATTTAGAAGACATTAAAGCATGCTACAATTGCAGACAAAGTTTAAGTAGCATGTACACGGTCAGCTGGGAATATTAGGGTAAATAATCAATGTTCCAACGTCGCCAAATCAACCGAAGTTTCACTTCTATCGCGTGGCTTTCCACGCAACATTTTTTTTCTTTTAAAAAAAATTTTAATGTTGATTCTCGACAAAAATTTTATTATAAATGTAAATAAACAATAAAAAGAAAATACATACCTCAAATGTTTGAATTCAAACAGAAAATAGGCGGCACAAATTAAGCAAAACAATTAGATAATATTTCTAAATAAACAACATAAATAGATATTTTAAACAAAATTCAAGATTCCATGATATTCGCACAGATCATTCGAGAGCATACTTAGTCGTACAAAATGCCGCAAAAACTTCAAACACGAGTTTGTTTTGTCAGTTAAAGTTATTGCCAAAATAAAAAGTATAAATTCTGTTAAAAGGCCACTACAACGGAAGATGCACATTAACAACTGTATTTTATTTCATCGGACTCGATCGAAATAAAATACAGTTTATGGATACTATTATACTTAATCGAAACAAACAAAGCAATTACAAAGTTGCATATTACCTTCAATATCAAAGGTCAGACCACCTACGGTAGGGGTACTCAAACTTTTTTCCTGCTGGGCCGCATACATATGTCAGCTATTTCACGCGGGCCGCAACATGAGGATAAAAGGGGAGGGAGGAATGCTTTAACACCAAGACGGAGACCACGCACAAGCGAGCTCCACGACCCTTCGGATCACTATGAGCGATACCAGCGAACGTATGGACATTTCGCCGTCAAGATTAGCCCAAGTGGCCGCCTGCGAAAAACTAAGAGATACCGTTACAGGTATCTCAGCCCTTCACAAGTCGCTGCACGAGGTGGACAGACGTTCACCCAGCCCCAGGAATTCCTACACGGAACTGTACCGGACAAACACACAGGCCATGATCAGGAGAAAGGAGGAAATGGTAAGTGAGCTTAAAACCCTCCCACCATGTACCAAATTAGATTGCCAGGACCATAAGATCCCCTCTACTTCGGTAGACGAGGAAATTAATTTTGAAACCTCCCATCCTGAAAATGAAAATAAAATTAAAATTAATTGCAAACCTAACAAGAAAAAACTTAGCAAAAAACGAAAAAATAAAGCTAAAGAATCCACGGAAGAGTTCATCTTCCCCAAAAAGACAGCCAGACCTATATCCCTCACCTCTACCCAGGACCCCATAGAAACCAATAATAATTTTTCCGATTTAGAGCAGGATGTTGAGCATCCACTTTCGACCGAAAGACAAGTAACCACCGAACTAGTTACACCTAAGAAGACTCTCCCCCACCCTATAATGCTAAAAGTTAAAGACAATCTCAGAGAGCAAATTAATTGCATTTCAAAAAAATTCCCCAATATGCGCAATAGATTAGCAAACGATGTTGTCAAAATGTTTACTAATGACCCCGAAGAATACAGAGCCCTTATCCACTTTTTGAAGTTGGATAAGGAATTCGAATTCTACGTAATAGATCGCAAAAAAAATTAAACCTATTAAAGCTGTAATTAAAGAACTTCCTAGTTCCTCAAAAATAAATGGCATCACTAACGACTTAGCTGAAGTAGGATTTCAAATTGAAAGCTGTACTCAGCTCACCTCTAAAAGAACCAAAAAATCTCTCCCCTATTTTCTTGTAATCCTCCCACGTAACGATAATAATAGCAAGATCTTTGATATAACTAAATTGGGTTATTTACAGGTGAAAGTTGAGGGTTACCTGGTTAGAGGAATAACCCAATGCTTCAACTGTAACAACTTTTACCATACTGCCGCGAACTGCTTTATGAAACCAAGGTGTTTGAAGTGCGGAAAAGAGCACGCCACCAAGAATTGTCACTTAAAAGAAAGACAATTAAACCCATTTTGTATCAACTGCCAGGACTTCGGTCACTCGGCATGTTATACAAAATGTCCCAAATTCCCCAGCCCAAGAATGGAAATAACAGCCTTTTCTGACCCAATTAAAAAGAAAAATTTCGTCAGTAAATGGACTAAAGAGGGAATTTCCTTCGCTAACGTTGTTAGTGGGGAAATCCTCAGTCAAACCCCTCCCGAAAATGAAAATAATAATGAAGACTCCCCCCGTGGATTCCTCAGCCAAGATAGCAACAGTTCAGATTTAGCTCAAGTTTTAGAACTCTTTATTATCATATCAAGCCTAGTAAAGAAAAATCCTAAAATTCTCGACCTTCTCTCAAAATTTAAAACTACAAGTTCCGACGAAGAAAAAACCTGCCTACTGGCAGAAGCGATAAAGAACAAAATTTAAATTTAAATTCCCCTCCTCTTATCTTTTTAAATCTTAAATTTCTCTCCTACATATTTTTAAATTCTCGATTAATATTTATTAAAATTCTCTTTATTCCAAATTTTTCTAAAGTACATGAATTCAATCTTAAAAGCTCACTTCCAACCTCCAATCAACGATCACTTCCAAAACCGATGTCTCCTGAACTCCCATTGGACCACCTCCTCCGAAGTCACGCCCTCCTCTTCAAACCCAAGTTACCAAAACCAAGAACATCAGAGTGCCAGATAGAGGGTTAAAGGCTGCTGGCGCAGCCTAGGTACCTCCGTTTACAGTCAACCGAAGTCAACCGAAGTCTTTAAGACCAAGATAACTTTGGAAATTTAGAATGTGAAAAATTGATCGAAATATTATAACTCCTTTTTTGGTTTTTTTAATTATTATTTTTTATATATATATTTTTTTTTTTTTGCATTTTTGTCACTAACTAAATATTAAAAGCATTTAAGAAACACTTCTTCACTATTTCTGCATCAGTAAACGATTTCATACGATTACCCATAATATAACAAACTTCATAAGATGTCTTTGTTACAGTTGGGATATTACCACTGGCAAACCACTTTGTTGCTGTTGCAAAGATTATTCAAGAAAGCCTATTTATCACCTCTTGAAAGAGACTTTCGAGGAAAAGTGTCATTGAATGATTCCTCTTTATTCGTATTTTTTAAATATAGCACTTTCGTGACAAATAAAACAATTATTGATTCATGTTTTTTTTTCGCTACAAAATAATCAACCTCCCAATCGTCTTTAAACAATATATTTCTTTCGAATATTTTTCGCTTCAACGATATGAAAGATAGTTAAAAATTAGTTTCTACATAAAATTGTCGCTACGCCACACTGTTGTCTATTATCACTAACTGTAACCGTTACAAAGAAAAAAATATCATTTTGCACGGGGTGACGTCGACAGCAAAAATCAGAATAGATATATTTGATTTCTTAACAAAGAATTTCCCACCAAATTTTAAATACATTGTTCTTAAAGAAATAAATTTCTCAGAGTAATTGACCATGTCCGGGCCACTTAAAAAGGTTCGGTGGGCCACAGGGAGAGTATCGCTGCTCTTCAGTATTTAACTGAGCAAATACTAATGTCCAGAGGCATAGAATCCTGAAGTGTGGCGCTTATCTAGAGGACAGAACCTGTGAGTTATGCACCCGTAGCCAAGTAACATGACCACTTGACAAAAGGGATCACCCCTGTCCGGAGGCTGTTATTGATGAAATGGTGCTTATCCGAAGGACAGAACCTGCGACCTTCGGTTCCGTAAGCATTTAACATACCACTAGACCAAAATGATCAATTCAGTCCGGAGGCTGTTACTGGCATATATAGATGATACCGCAACACACTCCCTCGACAGTGAATCGGTGGATTGGCGAATGAACGAAAGAGTTGTTTTGGCAAGCGCGTGAGTTGTAGCTGTTAGTTGGAGGAGTTGCATCAAGTGAGTTTGACGACTTTGCTGTATCAAGTGAATCTGATGAGCTTGTTTGCTGCGTCAAGTGAGTCTAACGAGTTTTTGCTTGCTCTTTTTGCGGGTCAGTTCAGAAGGTTACGCTTTTTCTTATTTCAGCCAGGGTCACCAATGCTATGGTAGCCATTCCGGTAGGGCAGAACCCTCAACTTTCGGTTCCGTAAGCACACATCATACCACAAGACCAAAATGATCACTTGTCCGGCGGCTGTTACTGGCTTTTATAGATGATACCGCTACATTACTCCCCCAGGATAGGCGGACGAACAGGATATTTGTTATGGCAAGCGTGTGTGTTATTACTGTTGCGTTTAGTGGGTCTGGCGACTTTTGATTACTCTTTTTTGCGGGAAGATGGCGCCATGACAGATCTGAAGGTATTGCGTTTTTCTTTTCAGCCAAGGCCACCAATTTGGAGTGAAAATCCGGTAGACAAAACCCGCGACCTATGCATCCGTAGTCAGGTAACATGACCTTCAGACAAAAGTGATTACCCCTGTCAGGAGGCTGTTACTGGCTTTTGTAGATACCGCTACAAGTTTATGAATCTTATTCAGACAACTCCAAGCCACGTATAGATGATAATATTATCAACTGTTTCAAGATAGTTCTGGAGAATAGACAGGATTTAAAAGAGTGTGAACTTTACATAGAAATTCCGAAGCAGCCGGAGCTGTCGGGTGGATGTATATTATTCTGCAGGTAAATTGTGCATTTGGAATGACCGGGGTGGTATAGAATATAATTCCCAGGATGTGGTCTCATGCAAGTTGCGAATGAGAGAGTAAGTTTTATAAACGTCACATATGAAGCTACGCGAGGGCGTATTTTGAACTACGGTCAACTGAAAAAGACGACACCTGAGTTGGCATCACCCTCTTCCAACTACCACAATACACCAACTGGAGGACAATGAGCTTCGACAGATTTAAAATGCATCTTTCCCATTTACACAGCAGATCTTCAGTGGCACAGAGAAAGTTGCAAAACGATGCAAAAGCGCAGGGCTATGCGTTACCGTACAACTGTGATTGGTTTCGCAAAATCTCAGAATGATTTCATTTTCTTTTTATCTAAATATTTTCAGAGAGGCGTATAGTAGAATATGTGTTGTATATTCTCATTCAATCTATCATAGCAAGCTCTGTCTATTAATGCTCAACTCCCAGTTTCGAGTGAGTGAGTGAATATTAACTTTGCACTGTTCAGCTACACGAAGGCTTTCGGCGACGGACTACGTAAGTTTGAACCATGGTCAAGTGACGTGGACGACACATGAGTGGGCACCCCACCTCTCCTTACTACCACACCACACCAATGGGAGGACGTTTCAGCTCTCGACAGATTTAACGTGCTTCGCTGCCCTACACGGTGGGTCTTTAGTGGTACTTGGCTCGAACTCATGACATGCCTGCCATGATCCGATACCCTGACCACTAGGCTACCGCAGCCCTATCCCAGATTCGAAGATAGGGCATTAAGACCTCTTCGGAGATCATGTATCCCATCGAATGTTCTACAGTTCAATGATGGAGAAAAAAAATTGTTTGCAATCTTGTCAAGCACAATTTATTTCCTTAGCTGTTTTATCTATCGAATCCAAATTAGTCAATAAGCTAAATTACGACAAATCTTCTGTAATACGTGCACACCCAAAAAACTTAACAAAATTTACATATTGTTACCTTATTCTTCGTACACTAAAAATAACTTTTTGTAAAAATATGATTCAAGCAAATGCTTGTTATTTAATTTGCTGTATAACCGTTACGTAACAGTAAAGTTAATTTTATGAAATATTGTAAATAATTATTTTCATATATTCCTTGTAATAAAATAAAAGAGGTTAACAAATAAAATAAGTTAACTATTTTATTGTATAAAAGTTGGTTCAAAAGGCTCTGAAAATTAATTTTACATCTGGTCCCCATTTTTAGTCAATTTGGCCCTGCTTATTCACTTATTACTAGAGCTTTAACGTGAACGCATCATCTTCAGAGATGAGCTATTATTGAAGACAATGGCCCCAGACCATTATATAACTGATCACATTATATAACAGTATTCACTGATCGGCCTTCTTATGTGCAAACCCATTGGTCAGATTAAACCCCGCCCACCTCCTAATCCGAAATGAGTTAATTTTTTCGGTGCTCTCTACAGAGTTTGTGTGTGTGATTAATTTTTTCTCGCACTTAATACACTCTAATAATATTGAATTTTTATTTTTCATAATCTTTAAAATGTAAATTTTAAGATCAAAGTAAAATATTTAAACAAAGAGCAAGAGTTAAAACTTGAAAGTCACGCAAACTTCCAATGATGAGAGGTTAATGCCCGGCAGGGCTAGGTACTCTGGTTACCCCTACAACGACATTAGGAGATCCATTGTATTGATTCCAAGATGATGCTTTCATGTTCTTTAACTCTAATCCAGTGCTTCTCAAACTTTCCATGTTTGCGACCGAATTTTCAGTAATAAATTTCATCACGCCCCCTCATACAATAACAATGTATTGAATGCAGTAATAATGTACTTCGACGCTAAAGCTACAATGCGACTTTAATATTATAACTGCACAAATTATCAATATATGTATTATGTTTTGTATATGACAAGCCCAAGAATGTCACAAGTAATTACTTAACTTGCTTTTAATTTAGTACTGATAAATTAATTATTAAATACTTTTTGCTACTCTGATACATTTATAAATATCGCATAGCTTATCTCAGTGACGCGACAGCCCATGAGCGTCAAGGCCTACTTTGCCCAAATCAGTATACACGATCTTGAACCCTGAGATGCATGAGCAGATGTTCCGGTCAGGTGTGGTCAGTCTGATGTATAACCCCCAGTGTTAAATTCCCAAGAAAGCTTGGTACTCATTTATCGATCCACTGAACTATGAAAGGTTGAGTCAACCTTTCCCAGCCCGGGATTTGAATCTCGGATCTGTGGCGTGGAAGTGCGATGTACTAACCACTCAGCCACTGGATTTCATAAGTATCTTATATCAGTGTGAATATGTATTTTACTTTTTATCATGTCGCAATGTATTAAGTTTTGCTTCCATTCGGTAAATTAATAATTTTTTTAATATTTTATTTTGGACTATTCGATATGCTCGCGTCCCCCCCCCTCCACATAGAGTTACCGTACCCCCAAGGGGGTGCACTTCACAGTTTGAGGAACACTGTTCTAATCATTTGTCCCTGAGTGAGGGAGTGAATATTAACGTCGCTCTATTCAGCTACACGAGGACTTTTGGCGATGGATACCGTAATTTTGAACCATGGTCAAGTGACGAGGACGACACTTGAGCTGACACCCGCTCTTATAACTTCCACACCACTCCAATGGGAGGACATTTGAGCTTCGACATTGTGCATCGATCACTACATTGTGGATCTTCAGCGGTACAAGGTTCGAACTCATGACACGTCGGCCACCAGTCCGTTACCTTGAACACTAGGCTATTGTGGTAACCATTTGTCCCCGAAATCAAGCGGCATTCATCGCTAAGCACCACATATCACCAATCTGTGACTGTTACGCAGTAGCGTAACGGAGAAGGGTAGGGCCACCCCGCAAAGTCAGGTTGTGGTCCCTAAGCCGGATCTTACAAAGGGTACGCACTTGACGTCAGTCAGGATTTGCCGCCCCCACATGATGTGAGAGTAGCGGGGGTGTACGTTACGCCACTGCTTCTGCGTAATTCTGGCTTTTCTTTATTGTAGAAGGAGACGCCGATGTTAAAGGTAGTACTCATAAGAGGTCCTGAGATGGCAGATTAACTTTCGAATGAAGTCTTAAAAAGGTTCAAGGATAATAAAGAGCTCCTGCAGCTTCTCGTAAAGCAAAGCAAATCTCGGTGATCATTTTGCTTACTCGACGGTTCATTGACATTTTAATCAGAGACATCTTGACCGTGAGGCCTTGGGCCCTTATGCAAAAGTAGGCTCTGCTTGCGACCCTTTCAAGTTGACAACATACAGCATACGCTGTCAAATACTCGAGCAAACGGAAACCCGTAATAAATAAATGTTCGTAACTCACAGTCTCACAAAGCTGGTGTATGGAGGTAGGCCAAGGCCAAGATATATCCGACGGACATGACATAATAATGCAGTCTTGTCACTGTTGCTAGATGGCATGTAGCTTGAAATTCCCAGTTTGGGAAGAATATTTCCGAGAATAACATTTTACAATTAAAATGATTTAAATCATGATCTTATCACGAATCTTACACGAAATCATGATCTTAGTGAGGTCGAGTCGAGAGCTAGACGAGTTCCCCTCCAAGGTGGAGATTCTGGGCCCGGGCCCAGTCGAGCTATGCCTCAAGACGTCTCTGCTTCTGATGGCACACTGGTCGGTCAGATCGACCTGGCAAACAATATGACGCATCGACACTCTTGCGGTCTTCACGTCAATGACTAAACCATAAAACTTGGTTAACACAAGAAATTTTTTTATTCTGGTATTCTACTGGTGTACTGTGTGAAACTACTGTTGGCGGGGGATTATGGAATGTTGGCGCGAATCGACGCGGTTTTGGAGAGTTTGCTGTGTTTTGAAGAAAGAGGGTTTTTTGACCACGGAGAGTAGGGTCAAGGAAGAAAAAAGTCCGTTGTTTTGGAAAAGCGAAGCGTATAACTGTTTGGGGGGTGAAGGAAATTGAATTCTTTCGGGGAGAACGAACGCACGGCGCATGCGGTTTTCTGTACCAAGAATAGAGTTTCTTGGGAATGTTTTAACACGACGGACATTGTAGTTTGATTGTTGTTTGAGTGTAGTGTTTAATCAAGATAATCGTATTAAATCAAGATAATGATGTTTGAATTTATTATATTGAGTAGTAGTTTATATATATATAGAAAATAAATGAGAAGTTATTACAACTAGCTTAGAGTACTTTCTCCCTGTGTTGACCTGTGCTCTTCCATGACGTGCCTGTATATAGGTTGCGTTTGTTGATTGCAACGCCATTTCAATTCCTTTTCGATTTTAAAAAAATCTGAGGAATAAGGATTTACAATCTTCTCAAGGATCCAAATTTGGAATTAATTTCTTTATATGAAAATTTAGTTAATTGCAGAAAACAATGTTAGTTCTCACAGATGGTTGTACAAGTTTTTGTACTTCAATTTACAGACGGAGTTTTGTAGACTCGAAAATGTCTTTGTTGTTCCAATTCTTTGTAAACTCTCTCCTTGATTATAGTTTTGAAGGCAAAAGTTTTCATCAAATTTAGGAATTAAATCTTTTATTTCAATTACACAGGCATCATCAGGTACATCTGTCTCCATATATGTGTTCAAAATAAAGAGATCAGATGGTTTCCCCTTATCTAAAAACGACATTTTAACACCCAATTGGATGTCGAAAGAGTAACCACTTAACTGTTTTTCTTTTCCTTCATATTACGGCAAAAAATAAGCATATTTCTTATAAACATTTTTAAGAGGAAATCAATTATATAAACTCAAATCATTAGCCAGAAATGCTATAAATATTGAATTTAAAGAATTATGCTAATTTTATTTTTATTGAAAAAACATATTTTTCCTTAAAGTTGGCTTTTTTCCTAAGAAATAAGTGAATTCAAAAGAACTCTTTACAAAAATATATATTAGATTTAGAAAGATAATATTGTGTGTGTGTATGTACTTACAGTTAACTATTCTCTTAAAATTCTGTTTTTAAGATTAAATTTTAAAACAGAGAGACAAGCACATAGTCCAACATTGCAATCGGGACAAAAATATTGCGTTTTTTTTCACCCGTTTTCGAAAATCGTTTCTTTTCGAACAACACACAAAACATTGCCTTGTCGGTCTCAATTTTTTATCGGTGAGAAGAATCATTTCTAAAAAGTTTTCTTCTGTCAATCGTAAGGGACTGGGCAGAATTCCTGGTCGTCTTTTCTTTCTCATTTACCGTCTCATGTCTGTCAATAAGGCGATCTATAGTAACAAGCCTGAAGTTCAAACGAGATAATTTTCTTCTCAGTTACTGATGTGAAACGGAAGCATTCCACAATGTTGTATCCAAAAGACGGAAGAATATCTTTTTGTATTATTTCTTGCTTTTTTTTGTTATTGGCTAACTTGGGAGATACTGATCCATATACACCACAAAAGAAGTCCAATAACAAACTTTCATTACTTCTAGAAGACTTTACAGAAATTTTAGACTTAGTACCTGTGTCAATATCAGAATTATTTTATGTTATGAGCCTCTCATAATCACTCATTTTCCTTCTGTTTTAAGCTCGAAATTTAGAAGAAATAGTGTTCGTAGTTTGCAGTTCACCAAACTAGTAAAAAGAAAATTCCTGCCTTATCTAGTCTAAAAGAATGCAGTAAAACGTAACCTTGAAACTGGTTTAGACATTATTTTTGTAATCCTAACTTTACGCAACTATTATAGACATCTACTAGAAACATTGCACACTAAAAGAACAAAAAGTACAGGCAAATCCGAAAATTAGAGTAGAAAAAGTTTTACCCGAGCACCCTCCGTCAAAATAGGAAAGTGCCATTTAAAGTGTTCGGGAAGTGGTTAAATTCACGTAAAATTATATTTTCTTTTATAAGTCACACTTATTTTGAATGCATTCAAAACAAACACATCAATTGTATCTAAAAATTTGTACTTTTTTAAAAATTTATTCTTAATTAAAACATTTAAAAATTGCAAGAAATCTACTTATTTACACACACACCTGCATGTTTTAGAAAATCATTCACTTTTAAGACAATGTATAAACTGGGTAGTCCCTCCTGTACACCCGTGGCACTTTCAAAGACACCCTAGATCCACCATATCATTCAAGGGTTCCAGATCATATCAAACGGCCTTCTCACGGTTTTCAACTGGTCACAAAAGGTGCATAAATTTTGAGGGTGGCAAAAGAAGCTTCCCAATTTGCCCCAAATGTAATATCAGTCCTTTTTCTCCTCAGCACATTCTGCAATGTCTGGGGTTTTCTTGTGAGGAGGCTGTTGCATCCTCCCTCGTATTCTTAGACTTTGTACAGATTTATGGACTCATGGAACTGGTCTAGTTTCACTAGACCAGTTGGGGATTAGTCCCACCACTACCACCATAACAATTACACAAAATTATCTTTGTGTTACATTGAAACAATATTTGCTATGGATATAAACTTGTGTTAAAAAAAAACGAATTATTTACCAAACAAGAGTAATATACTAAAGGTACCTAATAGTGAAAGATTCAACAGATGTTTATAATATAATATTGAAAAATTAATGTCAAAAAAGAAATTTTATTATAAATTAAATGAATAATGATTTATAAAATAAGAAAATGACTTGATTTATTTTTGTAACGAATTGAAAGGTTGAAGGAAAGGCAATATACTATATATAAATATTCTTACCCTTTTCTATTTTACAATATAAAGGATATATATATATATGGTAGTAAAAATCATCCAACCACAGAAGAAAAACGGAAAAAAGTATTAAAACTATCTGTTCGGCGCTAGACAAATCCAAGTATAATGAAGAAAAGTTAGACGTACTGACGCTCTGGCATCACATCAGAAATGAATACGCTTACTTAAAAAAAAAGAATTAATATATAGCAGGTATTTCGCCCTCGGACTTCTCAAAGAAGTCCTTTGGACCAGTAAAACTTAATTATGTAAGAAAAAATACTATATAATTATGTAATTTATAAAAAATATGGTGAACTCAACATTGTAAAAATATAGCCCAAACCTCCTGCATTTGGTCACATATTTAGATATAATGACTTATTTCCTATTATAAAAGATAATTTTTCTAGAATCTATGGAAAACCAAAAAAAAAAAAAAAAGGAAGACCACCAACTATGTGGCTGGATAACGTTGAAAATGACTTAAAGGTGATTTTGAGTAAACAGATAGAGAGCTATTGCGCCGAATAGGGCCAGATGGAGAAGACAGCAAAGCAGTCATGGTCTACAACAAACTGTATTTCTCACAAAATTTCCATATACACTCAGGAACATTGAAAATAGCGACCCAAGAAGAAAGCATCGGATTGAAATGAAATTTAATACACATAATGACACAGATGAGAGATTCTCTTGATCTCAAAAACAAGACAATTAAACGAATACAGGGTGTGCAACGACGCAAATACTGGGCAACTTCAATAGAGCGTTGGACCACCTCCAGCTGCAATACATGCCACCACACGGTCTGGCATTGAGTTGATTAGACACCTTATGTTGTCATGAGGCAGATGGGCCCACAAATCTTGAACAGCGAACTCTAAATCATGTACAGAGTGACACGATGGCATCTGCCGTTTTAGCTGACACGTGCTCTACAGGGGACAAATCGGGGGAGCGGGCCGGCCATGGAAGAGTCTGAAAATGACGTAGGAAGTGTCTTGAGCAACTCTTGCTGTATGCGGACGAGCATTATTTTGCTGGAAAATTGCCCCTGGGAGACCATTTAGGAAATGTCCTACATGGGGTCGAAGAATACCATCAACGTAACGTTGGCCCGTTAAGGTTCCACGAATCACAATTAAAGTGGACCGGCTATCATAGGCTATGGTCCCCCAGACCATTACACCAGCTGTGCGGGCAGTGTGACGTAGAACACTGTGGGGGAATTGTACCGCTCAGCAGGGCGCCTCCACACCCGTACACGGTTATCATCTGTCCCCAAAACAAACCGGAATCCATCACTAAACACAACCTTTTGCCAATCTGTGACATTCCACATTGATGTGGCTTCGCACTACTGTAGACGCAGTTGCCGATGTTCCTGTGTTAAAGGGAGCGCCCGGAAAGGGCGCTTGGAATCAAGATTTGCTTCTGCAAGGTGTCTGGAAATTGTTTGTGGAACAATTGCTACGCCTACCTCTGCTCGTATCATTGAATGAGTCTCTGTGGGGTCCACAAGTGCTTGCCGCACGATCCTTCGAACCTCTCTCCTCGTGGTCTTCCTGGTCACTCCAGACCCGGTTTTCCACGCGTGGGTACCTTCTCGTGTCCACTTCTCCCAACAATGTCTAACAGCACACTCCGAACGATCCGCCTGGCCAGCAACACGGCGCGTCGACCAGCCTGCAGTTTTCATCCCGATGATCAGGTCTCTCTCAAACTCGTTTAACTGTGATAAATGTCTTCTAGCACGGTTACCTGGCATGTTTCGCTTACCAAAGTCTTCCTACAATCGGCGGGTAATCGTCACGTTTATGAATCTTCGAATTTGCGCTGGCTTATATAGCACCCTCTTCCTAATTGTAGCACCACCTCGGAGTGTATGAGCATGCGTATTGGCACAAATCTTGGATCATTTGCATATCACATTACGCTGTACTTATTTGCAAAGTTTCACGATTGTACTTAGCTTCCTTCTTGGGTCGCTATTTTCAATGTTCCTGAGTGTACCTTATTTATTCGAATCTAAGCTGCACCCCAAAATTCTCAACACATTTTTGTGAAGAAATAAAATTAGTGTTAAATGGTTTATTGATATCCAATATTTAAGAAAATAGTAAAAGTTTTAAATTAAAACTAATAGGACTTCAATATTTAATTTATTTTAGTAGAGTATTCAAAATTTTTAATACATACGTATGTGAAACTTTAATTATTCTAAGTGTCAATATCATGTTCAATTTCCCCTTTTCCAACGAATTTTTCCGCCTTTGACTCCAAGTCTTATCCTGTTTTCAGGAGCTCTAATATTGGGAAAAAAGGGTGACCTAGATTTAAATACGGTATATGAAATGGTTGGTTGTCGGGTTTGTGGAAATGGAAAGTTATTTTCATGTAGGGTAGAAGGTCCTATATATCACGTCAACAATCTCCAGACAGTTGTCCGAATACAGATCGTCCTGAGGACTGGCACTAATTCCCTGTAAGATTGCCAGAATGGCAGGACAAGAGAACAGATGATCAGGGGTCATTTCTACCTCAGGGCAGTTCCTGCGTTGCAGGTACGTTCTTGTTTCATCTTTGTGTACATTCATCCCTCTCAGGTGGCGTATCCTGTGTCTTCTGAGGGTATTCGCTAAAGTCCTATTTGTGATGTGTAGCTCTAAAGTTTGGTATTTAAATTTTACAGTTCTGTCTTTGAATCTAGGGTAAATAAAATGTTATTAAAATACGAATTTGTTAAACACAATGTTGAGCAATTTTATAAAATTAATTGTGTTCTATTAATTGTGCACAAATTGTGTATTAAATCACATAAAAGAAAAAAATTCTTAATCTTTCAGAACAAAAAATTGATTAATTTATACACAGAATGCAAAGCAGCAATACAAAAACTACTCTACTTCTACTCTCTGTCTCAAATACAGAAATTCAAACTCTTGTTCTGTTTTCAAACCAGAACTAATTGCTACTGAAAAAGGGTCTTAATTATGTTCGAAATCTTGCTGAACCTGATTTTAAAAACATCTGGATATAGACTGTGATAGCCTTTCGTCTATCCAACATTTAAGTAAATAGATGAAGGTTGGTGGAGATTCAGAAATCCACCACTAGAGGGCTCCAGGAATCGAAACCAAAACTTTCTGCAGGCACTCCTGGAGGAGATAAAAAATTCGCCATTCGGATTCGGACGCTTAATTCTGAGATATTGAGATTCTTACTATACGATATTTACTGTCTGCATTGAGCAAATGTAATTCATTTATTCGAAATAACAAGTTGTAATCAATTCTTATTCAAAATCGAATAATATCTGGTTTGTACCATCCTGTGAGAATTGGAATATACATTAAATAGAAAACCTGGAAGAGGTGAGTCCTTTCTTTTGTTGAATTCCTTTTGTATGAAAATTCTTGATGTGTACTATTCTATATTTAAGTCTAATCGTTTAAAAACAAAATTCTTAACACTAATTCTAATCTAATCTAACATACAGTTGGTGACTGGGTCGGAATATCTATTTTAAGGTTGAATTCCATATTTAAAGGATTCCATCCCATGTCGTAATTATTGGTAACGAGATGGCAGACTCACTGGCAAAGGCTGTCTCTTTGGACTCTCTCCGGCCTGATATGCCATCTACTTTCAGCGAGGTGTTCTCTCGGACAGTAAGAAAAAGCAAAAGGACCTCTGGAGAGTTCCACCTACACATGTCTGGTACCCATAAAAACTCCTTCGTGGAGCTCACTCTTTGAATATCAGAGACGCCATAAGACTTGTATATCTCAGTTTGCCATTGTACACTTTGTGATACCCCCTGCCCGGGGGCATCATCTCTTCATCCAAGTGACCTAAATTGGTAGGGATAAATGATTGACCACTCGACCCTTCCATAATATATATATAAATCTAGTTTATTATTATCTCAATGTATATTAATCAATGCAACACAAGTCTTACTAGGAAAATCAGATCAAGAACGATACGACGTAATTATCAATACTAAATTAAAATAGTGCCTGAAATCCTACTCACTATCTTTGTGATAAATTAACCTCCGAATCTTTATCTATAGGTGCGATAAAGCCTCGTCACTACTTGAAATCTCTCGCCTTTGAACAGGAGCTAAAGGTTTTTAAGATGTGTACGTAGTGTAATGCTGCTCAGGCATCACATGAAAACATTTTACATTTCTTAAATTTTAACTTGTGTGGACGAGGTGTTCTGAAAACCTCTTTTTTCTCAAATTCTTTGGAAATATACGTACAGAAGGAGGTGGTCTAGTTTTAGATAGCGATTAGTAACAACAAAAACAATACAAAAACTAAATAATGCAATACTCATACCTGGGTTATTATTAACCATAGATGAGGACTTCGGTAAACGAATTTCAGATGAAATTTACTTGTTCACAGGACACGATCTATTTACTAAGCATTTATCTTCGCTGAAATAAAAAGGATTGAGCACAGGCCAAGGGAGTAAGTGTATAAACGATATTACAGAGGACGGATGTCAAAAGCTGAGCGTTAGTTGTTACAGATTAGTTAGTTATCTTTGGAAGGGCAAAATAAATTACAGTGATGTTTTGAATACCAAAATTCGAATTTTTCTTACATCCATCTCTAAACGAAAGCTGTATGAAATTAACACTGAGAATCCTCATAGAAATTTTATGCAAATTTTAATTATTTTTAGTCAGTATTTTCTTCCTTTTTTAAAAATATTGGTTACTTCGAATTTATCTATATCTAGTTGTAAAATAAAGTTAGGTCTTTTATTATTTATAATCATACTGCTTTCATCCTAAAATGAATATTTTCCCCTGAAATCTATTTTGTATGTATGCTCTTGCACTTATTCTAACCAAAATTTAATCATGTTCTCTTTTTTTTTATGTAAATTTCAATTCACACAACACAAAGGACTGCTGATTAACGTTTTTACTCCAGAGTGAAAAAAGATTTTACGCGATATCAGTATTTGAGCTGACTTCACTTCAGTTTAGTGATTATTGAATAGGGAAAACAATCCCTTTTGTGTCACACTGTGTTTTTCTTTCCAAAATAAATTTATCATGACAAAAGCATCGTATTAAATAATACACAGTTTGGAATGTATAAATGAAATGCAGATCAATGCAAAAATTCTCATTATTCTCGGTTTGATTTGCTGTTATTTAATTAGCACCAGTAGTGTAGATCCAGAGGCAGTTACACGACCAGGCTGAGAATGGTGTATTTTGATATTTTTGAAAAATGGACAACATTTGCTCGAATATAATAACAGGCCTTGTAAGATAACTATTATTTATTATGGTAAAGTTCAAGAAAATTTGATGGAATGCATAAATATATATTGATTTGTTGTTGATGACGACTACAAATTGTTACAAATTAGCGTGGGAGAAAAGCAGATGATGACCTCAGTTAATGAACAACAGATTTATTAATGAACAAGGGTGAGCAAAAGTATATGGAGACAATTTGACTTGCATACACAAAGAAATATCATAACAGATTATCTGCAGTAATGGAAAAGACAATCGCTACAAACAAGTTTTTTAGCGATCCAGACATGACACTCTAGAACAGCTTCACTAGCCGACCTTTCAAAAGCCTCATAGAAATTTCTAGAAGGATCCATCTTAGAGCCTTCTCGATGCTTTCTAGGCGATATTTTCCAGCCAAATTTGCAGCCAAGCAGGTGAAATTGCCAATCTGATAACCCTGGTCAAATCTTCTAGGGTTGCCATTAACTTATTGTTCAGGTCCATCCTGGGAAGTGAACTTTGTCTGTAAAACTCCCTTCTCTCACAAGGAGAGTATTGTTTCAGAGGGGAAAACAACACACGTGGCGTCTTTCAATTTGCCGATGAATTGTTGCCGAGTACCACATATAAAAAGGTGAGAATTCATACGTGTTAAATTCGACGAGTTCCTGATGATGCCATTTGGAAGAAAAAACAGAGTGAGTTATCGTTTCAAGAATTTTCCCTTCGTTTCTCTTATGAGATCTCTTTCAAATAGCTAACTGTGTTGCGTTAAAGTACATTAATTTAAAGCAAACTATATGTAAACCAGATTAGCTGTTACCCACTCGCTTCGCTAGGGTATTTCATGATGTATGAATGCATCATGAATTGCCCCTAGTTGGGCAGTGTTGACTCAGCCTTTCATCCTTTAGTGGGTCGATAAATGAGCATCAAACTTACTTGGGAACTTAACACTGGGGTTCTCACGTCATACTGACCGCCTGACCGAAATATCAGCTCATGCATGTCAGGGCCCAAGGTCGCGTATACTGAGATGGGCACAGAAGGCCTTAGTTCTCATGGGCTGTTGCGCCACTGAGTCGTTGTTGTTGTCGTGTCCTTCCCGAAGGGAAGGAATGAAAGTTACCAGAGCCTGAAACAGGTTGGATTTCTACACGGTAGATGGTGACACCAACTATCTCCACCTCTACAATTAGGCATGGAGCTGGAGAGGAGGGAAACATATTCTCCAAGACCCCTGCACCCGTGGTTTCTGCTGCGACCACACACAAGACTTTCAGACCCCCTGATTTAATGAGTACGTACTCCGGGTGTACATCGAGTTAAGTTATGAATACATACTATTTATAAATTATTGATACTTAACATCAAGTGTTCTTGTATTGAAAACATTCTTATCGCTCTCACCTCCTGATTTTAAAAGGATCGGACTTGAATTTTGGAAATTGAAGTAGAATGATATTTTACGCTCCCGTAATCCCGTACCCAAAGGTATGGGTTTCTGTAAATCCTATTTTTAGTGGATCTAAAAAAAAAACTAAAAAAAAGGGTTTTTTTAATCTATCTGGGCAGTACTCTCTCTTGAAAGTTGATTTCCATAAGAGCCGTTTTTTGTGGGTCTCTATTCAATAAAAGAAACATGTTATCCAAATTTCAAGTATGTGATATAACAGTTCAAAGACAGAAATATTTATCTATAACGCCCTTTAACTGATTGCTGTTGCTTTTATTTGTTATTGTTATTTATTGGCTAAGTAGACAGGAATTGTGCGGTATAAATGACATTGCATAGTTATTGGCTGAGCATTTTATTTCTTGCTAAAACAATAATTACTTTGGTGGCTAATAAATACTATTGATTTGCAAAAATCTGTCATCTTCAATGTGTGACGTTTATAAACACTCACTTACTTGATTTACTCACTTTGTGTAAACCACCCATCCGGTACAGTGGTTAGTGACACTGACTGCGGTGCCGTAGGACCTGAGTTCGAATCCCAGACATGTGTGTAAATGTATAGTGCCTTCACGGCAAGGGGATACTCTAAATAGACGACAAGTCACAAGTCCTCTCGTGAGGTTGGTGAAAGGGGAAGAGAGGTGACAGGCTCCTGACCACCCCAGGGTGTTGGGATGGAAGCGAGCAAAATTGTACTGTCACCTGCATGGTGCTCAAAGCTAAGGCTAACAACAAGTGTAAAACTCTAGCCCTTAGCCACGATGAATTTCGCGGACATTGATCTGATTATACTGTTGACCAGGTGGCATAAGCAACCACAACAACACTCATTTTGTTTTATTCATAATGCTAGCTTTTAGAATTTCTGAAAATTTGGCAGACAACTGTGATTTGAGCTTTTCTTAATAAATTTTGGTCACATGCATTTTTATATTTGTACAGTGAATTTTA
The DNA here is from genome assembly GCA_019973935.1 of Trichonephila clavipes. Taxonomy (NCBI): domain Eukaryota; kingdom Metazoa; phylum Arthropoda; class Arachnida; order Araneae; family Nephilidae; genus Trichonephila; species Trichonephila clavipes. Next base: position 428,666 of record BMAU01003040.1, on the reverse strand, counting down.
ATAGTACATAATACGCATAAAGTGAATAAATAATTAGAAAATAATTATAATCAGCACTTTATATATAGAACAGTATCAGTAATAGAATCTCAATATTTTCTCGTATTATTTGTTATTTTGGGACCTAAAAAGAATATTAATTTTTTAAAATATATATATATATATATATATATATATATATATATGTGTGTGTGTGTGTGTGTGTGTGTGTGTACGGAAAAAGTTTCTCACTCAACACACACACACACATATATTATTATACCTATATACTACAAATCTGATAGGCATGTTTCTTTTGTTAAGTAGAGATCCTCTAAGAATGGGCTTTGTGGAAATAGACTCCCAAAGAGGTATGTAAGGGATTAATCACTTACACAACAGTTTCTTTTTTCTGTAATATTTTGTCAAAAAATAAGCATATTTTTTGTAAACATTTTTAAGATGAAATCAGTTATATAAACTCAAATCAGCAGTCAGAAGTACAATAAATATTGAATTTAAGGAATTAAACTAATTTTTATTTTCATTGAAAAAAAAAACATTTTTCCTTAAAGTTGTCTTTTTTCCAAAGATATAAGCGAACTCACAAAAGAACACTTTACACAAATGTATATTAGATTTAAAAAGATATTATATCTACACACACACACACACACACGCACGCACGCAGAGTTAACTATTCTCTTAAAATTCTGTTTTTGAGTAATAAAATTTTAAGATAGAAAGAAATAAGCATAGTCCATCATCGCAATCGGGAAAAAAATATCGTGTTTCGTTTTTCACCCGTTTTCCAAAATAGATTCTTTCGACCTAGACACAGAACATTGCCTTGTTGGTCTCAATTTTTTGTCAGTGGGAGGAATCACTTTTAAACAGTTTTTTTCTGTCAATCGTTAGAGACGAGGCAAAGTCCTTGTTGTCTTTTTTTCTCATTTACCTACCTACCCATGCCTTTCAATAAGGCGATCTATAACATCAAGCCCGAAATTCAAATGAGATAATTTTTCACCCAGTTTCTCATATAAAACGAAAGCATTCCACAAAGATATATCCAAAAGACGGAAGAATATTTTTTTGTATTATTTCTTGCCTCTTTTTTGTTATTGGGTAATTTTTGAGGTACTGAAGCATTCTATCTACACCACAAGTGAAGTTCGCTAACAAACTTTCATTACTTTCAGAGTCATTCACAGAAATTTCAGACTAGCTATCTGAGTCAATATCAGAGTTATTTTCTTCTATGAGCCTCTCATAAATCCTCAAATGTCTTCTATTCTAAGTTTCATATTTAAAAGAAATAGTTTGTAGCTTGCGGTACACTGATCTAGTAAAAAGAAAATTCCCGCCAAAGGGAATGCAGTAAAGCCTAACCTTGAAACCGGTTTAGACATTTTTTTTGTAATCCTAAGTTTACTTGAGACTTTATTAGAGACATATAATACAAACATTGCACACTAACCGAGCAAAAAACACACCCAAATCAGAGGATTAGAGTAGAAAAAAGTATTTCCCGCTCGAGCAAATCAGGGAAGTGTTCAAGCGGTGTTCGGCCAAAACTGAGAAGTGATTAAAGGGGAGTTATAGTTAAAAATTCATACTTTTGAACAATTAGATCTTCACAGATTCATGTCGTGCCCTTTTTAAATCAAGAGGGGAGGACTGTAAGATTGTTTTTCAATACAATCTAAAGCATAACACTAGGACTTGGATATAAAAAAAAGAAAACAATAATAACTTGACTTACAATACCCCTACTAACGCAAGCTTCGGATTTACACAATTTTCAAATTTTGTCGATTCGTCTTTTCTTTGAGCGCTACACAACTCAACTACTTACTTCTCACTTCCTGAAATTGGTAATGTGATTGAGAGAAGAAATAATCGATCTTGTCAGGCAAATAAATTTAGAAATGGATGTGATAACGTTCTGTAATTGCTGGTGATGAGCTGACAATAGACAAGCTCTTAGAAATGCATAATCAAGAGCAAGACATTGAAGAACTTAAGTCTTTAGACCCAGTTCAATTCGAAGATCGAATGACGGTGTTGGGAATTTGACAGAAGTCTTCAGTTTAATTGAAAATGGGTTACAAATTTTAGAAAATACAGGAACTCCAACGAAGAGTGTATTTTTCAACGATACAAGGAAATAAAAATTTTTTAGCATGCTACAAGGAAATTCTACGGGAAAAAAATCTTTGAGTCGGTAGAGAGAGACTACTTTGTTCAATTTTATGAAATATTCTATATACACTCATGGACAAAAAAAATTACTGCACCAAGAAATAATTGCAAGATTGTAGCAAAACTTGGCATGAAGGTACATATCGGGGAGATATACAAATGATTAGAAATGCAGTGTGATTGCGCATTACATATTGCCGATAGAGGGCGTTTAACATCGTTCTCCGTGGAGTATGAAACAGGTAACCAAAGCTTGTTTGAGTGTGCTGAATCGTTTACAAAGGAAGAGCTGAGGTAGACATGCCATTACGCCGTTTTCGAAAACAATATGAGCAGCTGTCGCAGTTTGAGAGGGGGAGAATAATCGGCATGATGGAAGGTGGGTGGTCAGCTAGGCGAGTAGCTCATCAAATTAGGCCGCTCTGACTGTGTTGTGAGAAGGTTTTGGAACCAGTGTATCCGAGAGATGTCATTTACAAGAAGACCAGGCTAAGGACGCCCTCGACAGACCAGTCATCGAAAAGACCACCACATCATAAGAAATGCACGCTTACAGCCAACTGATTCATCGGCCGCCATCCAGGCACAGGTAGCACCTTCATTAGGGGCCCCTGTGTCTTCTCAAACTATACGAAAGCGCCTGGCTGAAGGACATTTGGGATCGCAGCGCCCAATACGTGTGCTGCCTTTGATTACTACCCACCCATCGACGCCTCCGGTTGCAGTGATGCCACGCACGAGGAAACTGAACTGCAGCAGAATGGAACCAGGTCGTCTTTAGTGACAAATCCAGATTCAATCTCAGTAGTGTTGTTAATCGTGTTCATATGTGGAGAGATCCCGTGGTGAACGCCTCAATCCTGCCTTTGCTTTACAGTGACACACCACTCACACAGCTGGTGTGATGGGATGGGTGCCATTGCTTACAATACACGGTCATCCCTAGTATTGATTCGTGGCACCATGACAGCCCAGTGGTATGTCCATAACATCCTGCAATCACATGTGTTGCTACTCATGCAACGGCTCCCAGGAGCCATTTTTCAAGAAGACAATGCTCAGTCTCACACGGCAAGGGTGTCAAAAGACAGTCTCCGCATTGTTACTACCTTTTCTTGGCCTGCCCGATTCCCAGACTTGTCTCCAATCGAGCATATCTGGGATCCTTTGGGATGGCGAGTTGGGCATCCCACGAATTTGAACGAAATAGAGGCAAGGTTACATCAAATATGGTACGATATGTCTCACGACATCATACAGAATTTGTATGCCTCAATGCTTGATCGTATCCCATCGTACATTAGCGCTAGAGGGGGTTCAACAGGGTATTAAATCCTCCGTTCTTTTACCTTTTTCTCTGAAATAAATGATCCTTTTTCTTTGATTTTCTAATCATATAGTTACATCAAAGTAATCATTACGTATGCAAAATTTCGTTTCATTTTGACGATTCCTTTTTTTTTATCTATGAGTGTAAGAATAACTTCAGTTTCCAATTATGTATTTGTGTGTTATCTAAGATTTTATTAAACATTTTTTTTATAAAATATTATTTTATTTCATCTTTAAAACCAACTAAAGATAATTTGATAATTCTACCTTGATTTACGTGGTTATCACTCAGTCCCACCTATCACGTAAGTTAGAGATTTTACTGTACAGTCATACAATAGTACAAAATACCCAGAGTGGTGGGCAGGTACGGCTAGTACAATATAAATCAATTCAAAATTTAATTGTTTTATTTTCCCTCCCCCTACTCTATTGTATAATACCTATTCTATCTTTATTTACAATGTAAAAAAAGCAGTACTCTTAAAGAAATATGTAAGGGTGTTACAGTATGTAAAGCTATAGTGAACAGGTAGTCAAAATTGATACAACTTTCTATGGAATTAAGTAATTATTATAATGAAACATACATCAATCTCGAATTACTCCTTTTTCTTATATCATCGATTAACTATTCAATAAATTACTTCAAAATGGATCTATAATTTATAAGGGATTATTACATAAATGAAATGTGTTCTCCGATTGGTAAAAAATTGCTTATTTTTTCCCCTAAGGCTCTTGAATTTAGCATATGAACTGATAAACCTGGAAGGGGTTAACCCTTCCAGGTTTATTTTATTTCGCTATAAAAGGTAAAAAAAAAAAATGTGAATTATTTTTATGTTTACCAAGAAAAGTAAGCAACGCATTCGAAACCATAAAAGCACTTGAAAAATAATTCGGGAATGACCGATCGTGCAGTGTAAACTTTTACAGTGCCTGAGCTACACTCGGGATGAGCGAGGATGGTACGTTTCGTCTACCCGAGCTCAGCTCGAGAAAAACCGGGTAGGGGTTAAGAAAAAAATATTCACTTCTTTAATATATTTTGAAAATTTAGTTTATTGTCGGAAAAAGCAAGCGTAGATGTCTATGCAATTTATTACTCTTTTACTTATTAGTTAACGTCGAAGAAAATTTGTATTCGTGTTACTTTAAGGGGGACGCAGTACGATTCAATTGACAAAAATCGGTCCAAAAATCAAATTAAATTTTTTTAGCTTAAACTATTTTTTACATAGTTTTCTACAAACTCACAAAATTTGAAAGCTCTAAGTTTAAAAAACGTAGAGTTATGATAACCTTTTCGTTGTTTTTATTCGCATTCCAATGGCAAATCAAAACTTTAAACTGACTTAGTATCTCGGAAAGATAAAATAACTAGTTTTTTTTATTTAAAATGCTAAGGCTTTTTTCTATTGTATCTAATACTTGGAAATTTTTTTTCACTTGTAGCTAATAGTACAAGAAACAAAAGTTGGTATGCATTTTTCGATCAAAGCTATACTTATTTTTTAAAAATAATTGAATTTAGAATTTACTCATTTTTTAAGGAGTTTTCAATAAGCATTCATACAACGAAGTATTGTACGAATACTAATCATGTTATCGCCAAATCCATACCAACTTTTGTTGCACATAGTTTGATGTACTTGTAAATCAAATTTCAAATATGTACGTCAATTTTTGTAGGAGGAGTAGCATTTTGAAATTACTCCGTAAGTTTCAAGTTTTTCCCTTTAAAAATTAAATGATTAGCTTTTTATAAAATTTTGTGCACAAAATCTGTTTTACATCATACACATACACAAAGAAGGCAACCAAAAAATTATGAAAATCATTAAATTAAAAAATTTTGTGTAAGTCGCCCCATGTTCCCTTAAGTACAACCGGATTAAGAAACCTTTCAGTTTAGAAGAATTTCCCCAATTTAGAACTACGAGTGGACGTAACCTTTGCGCCCGTTCTTTCGGAGGCCTATACAACCCCCAGTAATTTCATTTGATAACCTTAACCCAACTCTAACTGCATCAGGGCCTACCCCCTACAATCGATCTTTTCGAATAATATCGATGACTGCGGATTAACCTTACCGGACAAGCGGTGTTTCTCCTCATTTGGCGAGCTTAGCGTCGCCAAGAATAATTATAATCTTCTGACGTACCTAATCCGCTCGGCTGCTGGAAGATTATGAACAATTTCATTAATCAGTTCATTACTTGAGTGGCACCAAAAATGAATTACTTCGGCCATTCGAGGAAGACTTCGGGGAGGGAGCTTAATTTTGGGATTGAATAAATGCAGTTGTGCGGAAGTGTTCGCCAGTCTTATATTTCATTGCTTAAAAGTCACGGGGAAGACGCCAAATGGCTAAAATTTCGTCTCCCATTTTGAAAAGGGTTTATGTAGTAATTATTGAAAGATGCATTGGGTTCATGCGCGTGGCGGTTGTTAAATAAAATTATTTAAAGAATAAATAAAAAAGCATTTTTAAGTAATTAGCTTGTAAATCATTGGTGGGAAGAAGGGGGCTCATTTCGGGATGTACAAATTATCAGCTCGATATACTTGTTATTCTGATCGTAGTTTTTTCTAGACAAAAATATAACAATTTTTTGACTGATTACATAAGCTCTTTTATTACGATTTAATATGCGAATTTTTACGAATATTTTTTTACTTTCAACATATTACTTTTGAAAATGATTTAATCAGTTTCTAATTGATGTGATCTTAATCAATCTAATTATTGTTAAAATAATTCACATGCTTCAACCTATATTCCAACCAGGCAATATCAAAAGATAAACTATATCAAGAAATTTTCTTTGAAAATCGAAAAATTATTGAAAGTTTTTCCTTTTCTTTTTTTTAAATATGACGCAATCACTCTTTTGAAATCCAATGTAGAATGAAATAAACTTTGCAGTGTCTTTCAAAATGTGCTAATAAGGTATAAGAACTACATATGCGTAATTTAACAATAAAAACTGAGTGTCAAAAACCAAAGCACTAATTAAGCTTAAATTAGATGAATTTTATTAATCGGATTTTACAAAAGGTTCCATGCTATGTCTTAGTGAGTATTTATTAAGGGGGTTCAACCATGTGTTGGGTACAAAAAGTTAAAAAAAAAAATTCCATAAATTGCTTCTTTATTATTTCTAAAATTCAGTAGTTAAGTGATTTTTTAAAATTACAAGTCGTTATAAGGAAGCAGGTGTTAGAAGAGCCGCTGCTCGGAGCGCTGAGTTGGCAATCGAAGGCTAGGCCTGTTGTGCATAGTCGGCTTGATACCGTTGACCCTTCAATGCAAGTATACGCTCATTCAAGTATAAACAAGTTTATAGAGGTTTAAAAGGAAATATCGATAATTATTAAATAATTCGTTGAACTTGTTGTACTCTATGGACCAGGCATCACCAGCCGAGTGAAGTTAAGATTTTCATTGTTTTAATCGGACTAGAAACTTTTTAAACCCGTTTTCTCAAAACTGTGTTTTTCAAACTTTCCTCTATCATTTCTCAAGAACAGTTTAACCGAATAACTTCAAATTTATAAGGTAGACTCAGCACATATATACGCACCAAATGGACCATAATCATTTCAAAATTCAAAATATTTCTGTTTTTCATAACAAAAACATAACAAACCCTCCTCCCCATGAAATTCAGAGCTTTTTCTTCAGATGTCTACCAAAAATCCATTTTTTTATATTTTCGATTGAGTACAACACATTCTGTGCATTTAAGTTTACAGATTAAAACGCCGTTAATTTGTTTTATTTCAGAAACGCCAATCAGCCGGAATCGTGGAGAAAATGATCGTCCATTTTTTCGAGGTGGATGTGTGTGAGTTATAGGCAGAGCGCTATAACTCACTGTCTATTGAATATTTTTGGTTAAACATTTATATACATACTCTTAAAATACATATAAATAAATGATAAGAAACATAATTTCTATCTGCTTCCTGGTCGTCAAAAAAATTCTCCAAGAAGGCTTAAAAAACATGTGGTCACATGGTGAACCCCCTTAATTTTACTATAAAATGTAGTCGTGAATGAAATGTGAAAAAAGTAGTTTAAGAGGTCATGTATAAGCCTGATAAAGACTCAAAATTACTTGATTAAAAAAATGCAAAAAACATTCTTTAGCTTATACATGGGAATATTTTAAAAAGGCCCCTAATGGTATTTTTTGTCATAGCGAAATCAAATTTATAAAGGCAACATAATAAAAACTTGATGAATCAGTCTATTATATATTTAATCTTAGAAATTTAAATTCCATCGAAGATTCTATCTTTCTTCAAGACAAAAATTTTCAGTAGAGTTCAAATTTTTTAAAGTTTTTTTTAAAATTATATGCGCAATTTATTACGAAATTATTTTTCTAATTAAATCACAGTAAAAAAAGCACCTTTTTGTATTGCATTAAAATAGCATAACATATCAAAATTAACTTATATATACTCACACACGACAATAAAGCAACGACTTATGATCTATTATGCTTAAAATTAAAAATAATAATAATAATTTTATACTAATATATTATCGAATGAAATGTTGCAGCGCTTTTTTTTATTTTTAAAAAAATAATGCCTACTTTCTTCTTTTAAAGTAAAAGTTTTAATAATAAAAAAAATGATAGACGAAAAAAAACTAACGAGCATTTTTTATTCAAGTTTTAAACCCCCTCTCCCCCAAAAGCGTTTGTTTGTTTTTGCATAATGTATAAGTTCACATACACATATACACAAGCGCTTGTGCGTCTTTGCAAGTGCACTAGTTAGCATTCCTTTTTAAGTTTTCTCTTGTATTCTGTTTTCATAAATAATCACCTTTCAAGTAATTGTTTCGTTAATTTTCATTCAAATTTATTTCAGTTCTATCAAAACAAATTGTTGCAAAATAATTGTGTATAATTCTCATATAAAATTATCAAATTCAATGTACAGTAATACTTCGACTTACGCGAAACCGCAGTTACGTGATTTTCAAATATCGTCGATTAGTCTTTTTTTTAGCGCTACACAACTCGATCACTTACTCCCCGCTTCCTGTTGTTCATAATAGGTTTGAAGAAGTTGTCGATCTTGCCAGGCAAATAAATTTTGAAGTAGATAGTAATGACGTTTAAGAATTGCTGAATTCCCACAGCCACGAGCTGACGATTAATGAGTTTACAGAAATTCAGGAGCAAGAGCAAGACATTGAAAATCTTGAGTCTTTAAACCCAGTTCAATCAGAAAATCGAATGACGGTTGGGAATTTGACAGAAAGCCTCAGTTTGATTGAAAAAGAGTTACAAATTTTAGAAAATATAGACATCAACTAAGAGCGTATTTTTTTTTTAAAGTATCCGACAACCCTAAAAGCATGATTTTTTTTTAAAAAAAATTGACACATTTTTTTATTTTTTATTCACTAGAACAAAAACTACAAGTGTTCAGTAAACGCAGATGCCATAACTTTACATAAGATGTCAAACTTTAAAATGCGTTTTACTCGAAATGTGTGTTTTTTACGAAAAGCTCAAACGGGGACAGGGATTGCTCAAAAAGTTTTTTAAATAATTTGCTGAAATTTTTTGTGTATGTTTTGTATAATAATAGACGTGTTTTAACTTTCAGGTTCTTCAATCCCGGTTTTATTACAAAATTTAAAGTTTTTTATGTGAATGTAATCCCTGTTTTTTTAAGCAATCTCATATAATAGCTAAGATAAAGTGCTCTAGATTTTGTAAAAATTAAAGTATCTCTTATTCTGAAGGTCATTTCAAAATAGCAAAGAAGTACATCAAAATTGAAGGATTGAGAACTTGTTCATTTACTATTTGTACAGAGTGGGCCCCGTTTATGTAATTTTTTGTCAATTTTTCCTGTTTTTCCCCCATTTTAGTGCCAATAATTTATTTTCCTCTTCTTAATTGTAGCCTTTTTTTTCTTAAAACGTACTAAATAAATCTAAAAACCACAAAAAAACTCCATATCTCCATTTTCTTAAAAAAAGTTGTTGCAAGTAGTCGGATAACTTAACAAAACAAGGAATATTACTAGCAAGCTACCAGGAAATTTTGTGGGAGAAAAAAAAATCTCTGAACCGGCAGATTAGATTTTATGAAACCAACCTCACAAAAAAACTTTGGTTTGCGATTTTGTATTTGTATTACTTAACAATTAATTATTATATAAACATTATTTGAAAAAATTATTATTTTCTTCCATCTCCGGCCCCAACTAAAAATAATTTACATGTATTTCTATGCGAAATTATACCAGAACTTACACGAATTTTATTTACTCGGTTATCACTCACTCAGTCCTACCTGTTGCTAAGTTCTGGATTCAGAATCTTTTCCTCTCTGTAAAAGTGTTTACTTTGCAATAGCACAACTAGAGCAGTAAGCGCATCGTCAAGGGGAGAATAGATGTCAAAATTCATTTTAATCATAGTTTTCAAATAGAAAATTGATTTTAACGAAATAAATAAAACGAAATGCTAGAGCTTGCCTCTGACTATGGGATAGGAAGCTATATTATGGAATGGTATGTTGTTTTATGTTTTAAAAAATAATGATTTTAAAAAAATAATTAATTTGATTTTGATTACTTCACATCTCTCTAAATAGTGTAACAGGCTATTTGTCACAGATCTTGTCATTTTGAATATTGCTGAGCTGAAGAAGACGACACCTCATCTGGAATATCTTTTACCTAATTTCTTCAACATTTTGATACATGTCTTTTAATTATTTTATTTTAGGTTTGTAAAGGTTTCGCGTCTGCGCCTAAAGGTGTGGGAGAATTCGAAGGAAGACTAGCCATTTTCAAAATCACTCAATTTATTCACAGTACCAACCACAACACAAGTTCAGTCAACAAAGGCTAAGAGATGCCTCCAATTATTAAATATGGATACAATTAACGAGGCGCACGAATTACTTAGAATGCTTACATTAATTCAATCGTTCTGACTTCTTAGCTACCTAACCTAGATTAAATATAAAGAGACAGATCCTCAACTTGTATATAAAAATGATCAATTACTAAATATCTGCGCCTCACTTCAAATTGATTAATCACTACTCCACTTATCAGTCTATCCTAACCCTCTCTCTAACCATAAGGCTTAGACTTAAAATACTAGACTTAATTTGCATGCTCACGTTTTCTTCTTCGGGAGGAAGTTTTATAATAAAATAATTTTCAAAGACCAAAAATCTCCCAAAAGGACTATTAATAAGAAGATCGCGGATAGAGCCATCACGGGTTTTCCTCCAAATGATCATTCGAGTCTATTTTTAGTCAATATATCTTTTTCATGTTTTTTTTCAAGTAAAAATCGCATCGTTAAAACGGGATTATTAGTTCACTGTGTTCGTATTCTGATTAGTTCTTCACAAAAGGTCAATAACTTGTGATGACCCCCTTGAACACCAGGATTAGTTTGAGGCAAAGAACCACTAAGAGCCATTTTGAATAATAATAATATTTATTTATTATTATACTTTTCTCAAAAAAATCTCTGATAACATATAATAAGATAATGTTACGTCTCTTAAAGGGATTTGCCTTTATATTAAATTAAATTACTAAGAATACAATTAATTAATAATCTAGCTCAAACTCAAGTAAGGTTTACCGAAATAGGAGATCAGAGAAACACACGTATTCGAATTCTTAACTTTCTTCAACTTTAAGTCGCTCAAACTGACGCCTACTTTAAGCGTACGTGAATTATATTTACCGCTGGCTTATATCAGCTTTCTGGTACGTCTCGCAGCACGACGTCTTCACGAATCTAATCTCCTTGAATCTTCTAGTAATGCGTTTAAAGTTACTGGCTCAATAGCCTACCATCATCTCTCTTGCTATCTCGCAACTCTCGATCTACCTTATCTAATTTAAATATCCCGTACCTCTTTTTGGAGTTGATTGGAAATAAACGCGAATTTATATATTCCCCAGAATGACGCCTAAGAAGATTAGTGGAAAGATTCCGTACAGATTCGTCACAAACTCATTTGAGTATATTTTTCATTACCTCCTCTCCCTATAGTTTAAAATACTTATAAATATCTAATTGCAAATCACACATCATTTAAAGTATTAATATCAATGTTTTTATTAATTTATAATGGAGTCAATTCATTTGACCCTAAAGTCGCAAAACTGTGTTGTGTTTCCAACCAAACATTTCAAAAATTCATGTGAAGTCACAGTCATATGATAAATGCAATCACGTGTTTCTAGCCAATTAGTTCATGTTCTTCGTGGTTGCCAACTTTCATTTTCTTTTGCAGAAACTTTCTTTTACAATATATATATTTGTCAACAATAATAACGCACATAGGTAAATAAAATACACTTAATATAATATAGCCGAAAAATAATATAAAAATCTTTCGTTTCTAATTTTGAAAAATTGTTGGAAAAATCTTGAGAGAGTGATGCTTAAACGTATTTACCCAATTATCAAATTTTACCTTAATTTTGAAAGTAGAACTACAAATACTAGACTAATGTCAGTTTTCAAGTTAATGAAGAACATGTGATTGTACTTATTAGGTGATCTTCATGAGTTTTTGACCATTAACTAGTAGATATCTGTGCTCTTCGCACGGGCTAACTAAAATATATAGCAATAAAAGTGGAAGGTTAAAAAAATTTAATAAAGTGAAAACGTAATTAATATTTGGAATAATTTTATGGGTAGTTGGAAACCTCTCTCTCTATATATATGTAGGAAATGGTATTTTATCGATTTCGAATAATTGGAATATTTTAAATTTTTAGTGTACTTCGAGAGAGAGTGAGACGTAAGAGATGGTGGCCCCCAAACGAACTGAATTGAATCGAGAGGCCAATCAAAGAACTCAGAGCGTCTGACGTCAAACGCATGAGGCATCTCAATGCCCAATGAAAGGATTCGAGCGATGACGTCAGATTCATATAATCCCTAAGCGCGGGATCGTCTTTTCTCTCCTTCACTCGCACACCGGACACGACGGAGTGAGGTCGACGCCTCTTAGCCTTCGTAAACAACGTTTCTTTAAACCCAGCAATGTTTGACGCCCCCATCTCTACAGGTGAATCCTGTTCTCTTTCCGAACTAACTATTCATTTATTTTCTTGTAAGTAATTTAAATCTATAAATATAATCTGTTCCTTATTTTAATAAATTGATTTGTTCTTTAATTTTGTTTTATACTTTCCTTCGTCTAGAATTTCATCATTACCCCTAGACACCCGTCCCACATATATATACTGACAATGTTAAATTGGCTGTTTTCGATGTACTTTTCTCAAAATATGTTATATGTACATACTTGAAAATTTTCATACAATTAAAGTATACCTTTCTATATATACTGAAATGAGCTTTTAGCTAATTTTGATTTTTTTAAATCATTTATGAAATGTTTTATCAAACATTGCGAAATTTGACCCATTTTTCACATAAAAATTTTGTAAAAAATAAATTTTTGAGTTTTTTACAAAAAGCTCATTTCAGTATATATTAGACATCATTATAAATATATCATAAAAATTTTACATTCCTGTGAACATTAGTTTCTCAGAAAAGGTGCATCATACATCAAAATTTACATTTTGAGATAAATTGATTTTAATGTATACAGTGAGGCTATTTAAAGGCTCAATTTACAATAAAAGATAGATGTTTTGGTTTGTATCAGACGTTACACTTTTAAGTAAAAACGTACTTTGTTTACATTTTTCACCATTCAAATAAGCGTGGCCTAATTTCAACGATTATTTAAAATTTGGCTTTAAGTAAGCTATAATATAAAAAATTTGGATAAATTAAGCTATTTTTAGAAAGGTTAAAATCTATACAATTTGAAAATGTAAAAATCTCAAATTGTCAGAAAAATAGGATTTTAGCTTTCCAACAGCCCTTAAGTGACTCCATTGAAAGAACGGTTTAGAAAATAAACAGCAAAGTCAAATAAATAAATTCAAAGGAATTATTGTTATTTCCCGCGTTCATTTATCATTCAAAATGTAAATGTTATACCTAAGCCAAATATATAAACATTATCATTTATGCCACTGTGGGAGATGATTTCAGCAAAACCCATTCTTAGCGGATCTCTGTTCAATAAAAGAAACATGTCCGCTAAGTTTCAAGTCACTAGATCTACTAGTTCCAAAGATCTCGTGATGAATGAGTGAATGAATGAGTCACTTTACTTCTAATTTTATATAAGTTTTGCCGACTAGACGGCGTAGATGGTTTGGCTTTGGCCTTGTACACCCAACTTTGAGGGTTCGTCCCCGGCTCAAGTCGAGGGATTTTCATGATGCAAAAATTCGACAGCTTCCTTGTCGTATGATTATGCGGCGTGTAAAAGATATTTTGAGTGCCTGTTTAGCTTGGGCATTGTCAGAGCTCAGCTGTTTTCCTCTGGGAAGGAAATTGGGTGTCGAAATTGCGGCGATTGCTATACCATCAATATGGTGCCACGCTTAAAAAAGATATTAACTCCGGAGGAATGTACTAGGTCTGTAATGGTGAATCCTCTGCCTCATAATAAACAAAAAAAAATACACATATTATTTTATAATGTTATAATTAGTATGTCCATAGTGGATTGCAATGACTTCGCATCTGTGTCCTGAAGTTCGATTTCCTAACAAAGTCTTATTGTCGAAAAATATTTTATTGATAATCCTATTCAAAACTTGAAGTAATGGAATAAATTTCTATTAAAGCAGGAAGGGTAATTAAATAGTTATAAAAATCTTTATATGTTTAATCCAATGAATATGAGTAATCATAATAGTAGACCGCTCCATTAACGTTTTATCAAAGGAAAAATGAACCAATTCCTTATTAGGAGTAGTTTTTAACAGATTTAATCAATCAGTTTCTCTTTTCTTCTGTTGTTATTTATTATTAGATCAAACGACATGACGGATTTCCTCACCAAAACTTGCAACGAAAATAAAAAAAAATTGTTATTTAATGATTATACTAGTCATATAAAGTTTGTGGCTGTGTACTGGTATTGTTAGAATTTTCAATCAATCATTACTTGTTTTTTGTAGATTAATTGTATATTTTTTATAAGATTGTTACCAATTAAAAATGTTTAAGTAGACTCTTTTTCTGATTTATAATAACCGTGTACGCAACTATAATTTTTAAATAAAAGAATACATTATGAATGTAACTAAGTTATGTAAACGTATGAATGGAATTAATTAAAACTTGTGACTGTTTTTAATTTTATCTGTCGTTCTTTTCAACGGATCAAACGACGCCTTAAAACAGAAGCTGAAGAAAAAGTAAAAAATTTTTATTTAAGCTGATCTGCTACAATACTAAAGATGTAATGCACTTTTCTTACACAAATATTGTTAATCGAAGAAATAAAAATAAAGGAATTAGTTGGAAGGTTTGCACATTAGATGCTTTCTAATATCGCTCCATTATACTACGTTTAGTTTTTGTTAAATTTCGAATTTCCGGAGTAAAAATTCATTTGATAAAAAAAGAGAACAAATGAATAAATCCAACAAGCATTACAATTTTGAATGCCATTCGGGGACAAGGATGACACACTGACCCTACAATTTATTGTTTCAACTTCCATATCACTACACACAATGATCTTGAGCTGATTGAAATTTACAAATATTCAATAAGAAAGCAAAAGGAGAAGACAACTTGTAATGGTCACCCCGCGACGTCCATTAGTGTGGGAGAGTCGGAAGGAAGATTAGCTATATTCAAAATAACTTCAGTTTATTCTCAGTTATGAACAACAACATAAATTCTATTAACCAAGATAAGAGACGCACCCAAATACCAAATATGGAAAGGAATAACATGGTAGACGAGATACGAGACTTTAAATAATCAGATTATTTACGTCTGGGCAATATCTTCAAATTCTTAGTGATTTAATCTAATTTGATTCCTAATTGACAAATCGTCGACTTTAATAATACAATAATCAGCTACGAAATATCCACGCCTCACTTCACTTTTAATCAATCACTGCTAGCCGTTAGCAGTCTAACCTCTCTCTCATTCTAACCTGTGTGTGTGTGAAAGTTTAATCTTCATATACAATTCTTAATTTGCATATACTCACATCTTCTTCTTCGGAGGGAAGAGATTTATAAAATAATAATTTTTAAAGACCCAATATTTCCCAAGAGGATTAGTATTTAAAAGAACGCGGTAGACCCGCCACATATTTCCAATAAAAAATACTTCGTTAAAATATAATACATCCCAAATTAAATTTTAAAAAAATTCAACATATTCTCCCAAAGTCTGAAATACATTCATGAAGATTTCAATAATAGAATCCAATGCAGGCATATGGTAGCGTATTTTTTTCAACAACAGAAAATTAATTAGCATTTTCATCTCCTATACTATTAAGAAATAATATTTTCTTCCACCTAAACTAATATTTAAAAAACTAGACCCTTCCGATACAAGTTTAACTCATTTACCAAGTATTAAAAAGATTATTTCTTCCAATGAATTATCATAACGACTTATTTTTCAAAAATGTTACAGAATAATAATGCAATTAGGTCTTTCACTACAGCCTTTAAATTAAAATAAATTCAATAATGGACGATTTCAAAAGCAATTTCAATCTCTAATCAAATATGTCTAATGATTTAATTGTTCTACCTCTAAAAGTAATTTTATGTAATTAAGCTTAAACACGAAAAATCCATAAAAGTTTTCATGACTGAAAGCTCTTAAAGGACATTTTCTGGCTTTTAAGTAACTTCATAAAATAGATGAAGGAATAATTAACACTCTTGATGGAATCCATTTTTATTCTTTTTGATTTCGAGGACTTTCCATACATTTCCTACTCCATTAAGTAAAATTTGATTAGAATTCATTTCCGCAGAAAGTGGTTAAAATGGATTAAAAATATTTAAATAGAGAGCGAAGAAGAGGGAGCAATTAAATCCATCTTAAGTCTAGAACCGGAGTTAAATGAGATTTAATTTCCTCCAAATTACTTGAACTATCTTTAACTTCATACTTGGAGAAAACGTCTATGAAATTCATTTTGACTTCTTACTTTTCCCATCTTCCTTTGATCATGGGTGGTTCTAAGAATGATCCTCCCATCTTGCGCATCCAATGACATGATCTGGATTCAGTGACGTGATCCTCCGATATTGACAAGATCCGCCTACTCACGAAAAGAGCTGTTGAATGGTGGAAAAATCGCGTCACAATTGAAAGCGTGTTTCGGACGCAACATCAGATAGGATTTTGTTTTTGTTTTCACTGCATCGCTTTATTCTGAGTAATATCTTTTTTCCTGCCAAACTAGAACTTTTTCTTTGAAAGATAACGTTTTAGAAAAGACCGAAAATTCGAGAGACACGTTTCACTGACTGGATGGAATCTTTGGCAGATATTTTGTTACATTTTCACTGAAAAGAGGTAAGGCCTTCTTTGTGTTTATAAAACATACGAAGTAAAATTTACTTATTTTTACATAAAATAGAATGTCGATGCATACAAATATTTAGAATGTGTGTAACGAGCTACATTAGAAACACAGCAATATGCGTTCAGAGGAAGAAAAAACAAATCTATACGAGTTGTTAACAGTTTAACAAACATATTTTATAGAAATAGGGTAAAAGTTTTATTAACTTAAGATTATTTTGAATTTAAAAGTAAAAATACGGAATGTGTGATGGAAATTTAACAATTAAAACATTATTCTTCAAAAATATTATCTACAAAAATTCTTGTACAAAATTTCTGGAATATTCATATTCGAGTTAGTGATATAGGCATTTGTGATTTTTACGAAATAAGATTTTTATAATCTTAATACTAATTTTTCTCTCTTTTTTTAAGAAGTTGTCTTGTTATTTTATAGTATTTGTTTTTTTGTTTTTGTTTTTTAAGAAGCATGCTTTTGCTCTATCTTATTATTTAAAGAATTCGTAATTAAAAAATTAATTAAATTCGTCCTTTTTATTTCCCTCGATGAATTCTTGAATGAACAGATATGCTAAATAATTATTTGTTAAATGTCAGATCTGCTTAAGATTTTAAAAAATATATTAGCTTGCAGCATTATAAATTGATAATGCTGAAAATTTCATAGAAGTTATTGTATGTTTAATTATTAGATCTTATCAATGGCAGAGTAAAAATCTAGAAAAATTAACTAAAAAGTAAAATACATTTTTTCATTAAATAGCCCAATATACTCTTTTCAGATGCAGGTTCTCAAAATTGTAAATTTCTAATGTACAATTTTAAACGAGTTTTCGACTACTATTTTTTATGTAATGAGAATACGCATCTAATAGAAAAGTAACAGAAAATAATAAAGCAAAAATTCTAGAAAATGTAGTTTTAATATCTTATAATTGGTGCAATTCTTATGATATGAAGCTTGAAAACTACGATGATAACTAAAAAACTAGTTAAGATGTCAAATTTTAAGGGGAGGCTTCAGAAGGATTTCATTACAATCAAAACTATTTATTAAAGGGTATTGATGATATATCACTAACATACACACACACACAACGTATCAAAGACTATATGTGTAACAGGCCCGTATGAAATTTCGTAGCACATAATTAGTTGTATGAAAATTAGAAATCACAAATACCTTAAAAAAATTTTCATGATAAATATTCAAAATTAATACAAACTTCTAAGTATAAATTTTTTACTGTGGTTACTATTTCTTTTCATTTTATACAATTTTATTTCTAATACTGTTGAATTTTTTCCAGAACGATTGCAGCTGCTGTTGTATTAGATTTTAAAAAAACACAACAAAAGCATTCAGCAATATCAAATAATAGTAAACAATGATAATAATAGAGGGAATTTGAATTTCTTTAAAATGTTAAGGAGTTATCGAATTTAAAAGTCTTTTTTTTAAAAATAAATTACATTTTTAAAATAAATTTACACCCGTAAATGTAAACAAAATATTTAATGCTAAGTTTGAAAAATTTAATACTTAATATGAATATCTTTTTTTTAAAAAAAAAATTAGCAGAAAATGTATCTTGGGCTGAAAATAAAATAACTACAAAAAAAGTACTTCTCTTAAATAACTAAAAAGTATATCTAGGAATCCCAGTGGTAATTAGTTTTTAATTAATATATCTAATTTCCACTTATCTTGCATTCAAATTTGGTTCTTGAAATGTTTTTATTGCATTTGTTTTACTAGACTGTGATGTTGCTTGGATTTTTATATCGGTTTTACCTCAGAGGTTTGTAAAAATATACTCTAAGAAATGTAGGAAACCTCTTCTCATTGCATATTATCAGTTGTGACAGAAAAAGCTGCCTGATTTTCTCTTGAAATTTCTATACTATATACACACTATAGAAACACTATATAAAAACAGAACTAGAGCAAAATATAATTACAATTTTACATTTGTTCTTTTTCAAATTACAATATTGAAAACAGTCATTACAAAATAGCTTAAATTTTATGCAAGCAAACATACTACATTAGATCATCGAACGATATTTTTTATGAGAGTAATGTTAAATCAGAAATTTTAACAAAATATTTGGGACAGATGCGATGAGTTTTAAATAAACGTTTTTTTTTTTTTAATAATGGGTGTACCTAGGTTCATAAAGAGTCTTAAGAGTTTTTGTATAAAAGCATCATCGATATTTGAAATTTGTTCAACCGTATTAGTTGCTATTTCACTCACATTTTTACATCAGTTTTATTTGGGCTACTGTTCTCTTTTTTAATTTTTTAATTGAAATTTGATAGTAAATAAATTATTCTCTAGAATTGTAATATATCAAAAAGCTTTTAATTTAACTTTGCTTTCTTAATTAACTATATTTCTTAAATTAATTTCATACTTAGAATAAATAAATTTTTATGTTCTTTTCAACATAAGATTCTATATTTTCGAAAAATAAACAAGTTAAGATACAAAGAACGACATATACGTGATATTTTTTTTTATATAAAACGACTCATCCCATCATGGCCAATATAAAATACGGTAGAGCTGTTTACTCTAGTTGCATGCATTATTTCTTCCCAAAACTGCAGAATAAAAATATTTCGTACTTTAACACAAGATGTCTTTAAAGTGGAAATTTCAACTAAAGAGTAGTTATTCTCCCAATATATGACGGGGGGAGGGAAGAAATGTAAAATATTGCTCTATAAAGTGCTCTGTTGATTTTGAATCTTTAATTGAAAAAGAAAATAATTAGTCGTTAATTTAAAAAACTTTGTTAAATATACGCATAATGATATTTGAACACATTAAGCCTTCTTCGAAAATAAAAATATTTATTTAATTCCCAATAAATTATACAAAAAAGTTACAGATATATCTGAATGTTAAATTACAATCTACTGAATATAATTTTACACAGATTATAAAAAATTATGTATTTTTTATAAATAAAGCTAATTAAGAATATAGATAAGTAATTAATGTTAATTATATAAGAAAGAATAAACTTTAAATAGTTTAAAACTATACCATATTACTTTTACAAAATATTTAAGAGTTTAACTTTTTTAACGAAAATCAATAAAAATAAAAAAGGATTTTTCACTTTTTATGTGAAAAAAAAACACTGTGTTCTTATATTTATTTATTTTTTGTTGCTAATACGTTTTTAATTTTTTCTCTACCTAAATTACAAACATTTTGGCAATCCAAGCTATGGTGCTGGTATACGGTAATTTTAACTTGAAATCACAATTTTTTTCAAGCGTAAATTCCAATACTAAAAGAACCATTTTTTGGGGGAAGGAGAACCTAATTAAGGTATAGTTTTGAAATTTTGTATAATATTAATACTATATCAAATGAACATTTTAAGGAAAACTTTTGACAAACATGCTACACAAACAAAATTATGGGTCTAAATGTACACGAAATTTACATTTCCATGTAAATGTAGTGTAATCATATTATATTTTTACATACTACGAATTACATCACGTTCACATAGAAAAAAGGGCATGTAACTAAAAGTACATGACCTCCTTTTAAAATGTTTCACGATTTTTTTAAGCAACATAATCAATTTTTTTAAAATACTGTCATTAAAATTATAATGAAAATACAATAAATTCTCATAAAATTGCCCATTAACCATGTGGAATTTCCTACTAATATTTTCTAAAAACTTGGTGATTTTTAACAGTATGAAAATAGGGAAAGGGATGCATAAAGTGCATCATTAAAAATAACATACTACAGTGGCGTAACGTGTATCCCCACAAACCTAGAAGTATCGGGAGGGGGGCAGGATTTTGGGGGACCCAAAGACTGATTGATGCAAGGTACATACTCTTTGTAAGTTCCGGCTTGCTGGCAAAACCTGACTTTGCAGTAGGGCCCTAATATTCTCCGCTACGCCACTGAACTACTGGAATTATTTGTAACTTCTCTAAGTCTTTTGCGTGGATCCAAAGTCTAATTACTTTTCGACTAGATGAACTTTTAAACGAATGCTCTGTCTATCGGATCAGTGTATCACGGTATTCATACATTGAAGAGATAGAATGCGTGTGCGTGCTTGTATATTTCTTGAGTAAAATTTACAAGAGTTTAAATTTCAAAAATTTAATTCCACTAACTAACTAACTATCTGCCTTTTATTTCTAATTTTAAGCTTAAATACTATGTTATCTTTTTTTAAAAAAAATTGCACATGATTTTTGAAAACATAAGGTTTAGCAATCAAGAATCTTTTTAATTCAAACGACTGAATTTTAAGATGAGTATTGAAAACTTCGTTTATTATATAAAACGATAAGCATTATTTTTTATATTAACTTTTTGCACATGTTCATCTTACTTTAAAATAACTGTATAATTAATGGCTGAATATTTCGAGGAATTTTTGACGTGTTATATGTTCTCGAGGCAAAAATGTATAACGGAAGTAGATGCACACAAAACAAAAGAAATTTCATGAAAATATTTTCAAACTTTTGCATTTGATATTAGAGTCATCAGTGAAGGACATTAATTTGCTTTGAATTAAACTAAATTGTTATAATTTAATACTATTTTAAACATAACAGAAAAAGAAATAGAAATTTAAGAATAAAAAACAGTTTTTTTTCAAACCTGCATTAAAGATATCTCAGGAATCCTAAAATGCCAAGAACAGAAATTTTGTAATCAGATATATGATCTGATGAGACAAAAACTTCGATAAAATTGCGAGTTTTTCACTTTAGTAAAAATTTAAAGTATTATACTTTCTTAAATAATAATGCTTATACAATGTATTTCTAAAGCAATTAAATATTTCTATTTATTATTATTTCTATTAAATGCTTCAATTTTTTTTTCAGTTTTTGTCAATGTTTTCTTTTCTTTTTCTTTTTTGTTTGAATGTTCCTTTTAGCAACATTAAGAGTATCATTCAGGAATAAAAAATATAAAAAACACAATATTTATTGCTGTTATATATTTTGTGGCTTCCAACACTTCTTTACAAAACTTCCCTTAAATTTAAACATTTGTTCATGAACTTCAAAATTCCTATGTCATACTGTTCTGCTGCCAATGCATTAACCCAGATGGTCACTGCATTCAAACAAAAAACCGATAGTCCAGATCTTGACCTCAGTGATTACGATGGTAAGAGATTCTCGACGGTAAACGTTTTGAAAAAGTTGAGAAGAATTGCAGGCACTACTTGACTTATTGCATTAATAGCAGAAGTGTGCGAGGTAGCAATTCTGAAGCTCGTGAACAAATACGACAAATCTTTAAATAAAAGTGGTGATCATGCAGAGAACATGGAAAAAGCTTTAAGGTATGTAGCAGAATTGATTTACCCCAATAAATATTGAGTTTTTCCATTTTGTACAACTAAAGTTCTTTATTTTAAAGATCCTTACGTTTATATTCACTTAAAAGAGAAGTAAATGAGTGTTGGAAATTTTAAAAATGAACTCTTGAAAAAGGGCTTCTCTCTGAAAATTGTCTTCCTTTTATCATAAAAGACACTCAATTTTTAAACCGTGGGACTCAGAAATCATGCGGAAAAAGAAATTTTAAAGATATAAATGACATATTATATTTAAGTCAAGTTTAGAACGAAAAAAGTACAAAAAAAGTATGTTGTGTGTTACGAAAAACAGAAGTGTGGATCTGGGATTTAACGCAGATTGAAATACATTAATATGTAGAACACGTAAATTTATTTTGCAGCGAACAGCGCGACTAGTACTATTTTAGTTCTCAAATACATTTAGTGATTGAAAAAATACTGTTACTTTTGTAATTCAAGATAAAAATTTAAAAATTTTTGAACCATTAAGCATGCATCATTTTGAAATATTATAAGCAAAGAGAGATGTTCTACATCTTGTACTTCAGCAATTTATTTATAAAACTTTTTGAGTAATCGCTGTTCTTGTTGAGTTTTTCTAAAAAAACACATTTCGAGTAAAATGCATTTTAAAGTTTGACACCTGATGTAGAGTTATGACATCTGCTTTTACTAAAATACTTGTATTTTTTGTTCTAGTGAATGGAAAATAAAAAACTTGGTATTTTTGCAAAGCTAATAAGATGGCCTGTAAAAAAAAATCATTAAAAAAAATGTCAATTTTTTCAAAAAATCATGATTTTAGGGTAGTCGGATATCTTAAAAGTCTTTAACAAGAAAAAAAAAAGGATAAATATCTAAAAATAATTTACGAGATTTTCTTAGAACAAGAACAACTAACCATTTTTTAATCCGTCGAGCATTACACAGCTTCTCCACCCCCATTATGGCAATTCCAGCATTTGATTAATGATTACGACCAAACTATGTTTTTCAAATGAGTGGCTCTCATCCACTGGGAGTCTCAACACGGGGTGCAATGCATGTGTGGCATAATCATACTCTGTCAACCAGGATCAAAAGGTCATCTATTGGGGGAAGGGGAGGGGGTTATACGGAAGTGAAAGGAGATGGCCTTTAAAAAAACCGAACGAGATGCATCGAACGATTTTTACAAGGGGAGTGGATAATTACAAATCACGTAACAAATCGCGGGGAAAATGAGAACCATGCGGGGTGGTTGCATAAGAGGGGCGGACTGAGGTCGCGTGCGACAGTCGTTAGGTCACGTGACACCCCGTTTGGAATGTCACGTATCAAATGCGACGGAGTGGGCTCTTCACACTCAGGGAGGAAGGAGTGACTTTTGTTTGAATAGTGTTTTTCCAGGAGCAGGAGTGTGATATGTACTTGTTACAGAACAACTGACACATTCAAAAAATCTTTTTTTCTCTGCCTTTGCTGACGGAAATAATTTAATTTGAAAAAGATCAAATGTCTAAGAAGGATGTATTTAAAGATAAATTTAATGGGTGCAAAAAATATTATATTTTACAAAGAGTATGATGACATAAATGCGAGAAAAAATAATCTGTTTGCTTTTTCAATGAGTGTGTACGGTAGATGATTAATTTTATTAAATGATACAGAAATCAGAAAGAAAAAGACTCAAAAAAGAAAGAAATTGGAATAGAGAAAGTGAACAATTTATAAAAATCTTTAATAATTAAAGACCAATAATTTGATAATTACCTGTTTGAGATAGCATTAAAAAAGTAATAAAACGAACAGTTTACGTATAAGAAACAGTCATTATTTGTTTCAAAATCGAGAATAATACTGAATTAATGGCAGTTGGATATTATTACTATTTTTTTTCAAAACACACATAATATATTAGTAGTTAAGTTGAAAATGAAATAAAAAATAATTCTTTAAGTAAGTTTTAAACCTGATTTGAAAGTGTGTAATATTTTTTTTTAATAAGTAGGTTTCCTCCCCCTACTTTATAGTTATCTACATTTGTGGAGAAATATTTGATACCGATAACTAGATTCCGTCAATAGAGATTTGATTTTACTATAATTTAAAAATAAAAATTAATTATTTATTAATAAGGTATGGGAAAATACTTTTTTGTCAAATAAAATATCTTACAGATACAAGGAACCATCAATTTTTCAGCATTGTTATCATTACAGAAAAAGTGTTGTATTTTCAAATGAACTAAAGGTACCCAAAAATTATACTTAAATTTCTTTTAAAAAACTGACTCGAAATTCAAATTCTGCTAAGAAAAAGAATTATCATTGAAAGCATACGACAGTTTATTTAATGCATTCATTAACTAAAAAAACGTGCATTCTGGTTGATTTTAGATGATTTGTTATCAGCTTCTCCTTGAATCATCTTTGCTTTTGCCCTTTTGCAACCCATTAATACTTAGAAAACGTAATTAAAAATGTTTTATATTATGTATAATACAGCGGAATTGTTATAATACGCATTAATATATTTTTTTCCAATTTCTTTCATAGTATCCAGCTTATTCTATTTTGTCTTGATTGAAATGTGTGTGAATAACTGGAACAAATAAATAGAGTGGGATGAATGGAATCGATTCATATAAAGAGTAATTGTTCAAAAATTTTAATTTAAGTAACTTCCATTTAAAGCAAAGAAATTGATATCAATGCCTATTTTTGTAATCTATTATAAACCAATAAGGATATGTTGAAAAATTAAATTAAAAAAACCCTTATTCTTACCGAAATCAGAAGGATCTAAAGATTAATGCTTCAAATATGCTGAAGTATTTTAAATTATTAATTCCATTTATATTACGTATCTTAATTGTTACATATATAAAATTTGCTGAATCACTCAGGTATGTAAATGTAATCAATTAGACATAATTATAAAATGAGATAAGTGAAAGATTAGTCACATTCAGTGTTATTTAAATATTTAATATTTATCTCATTTTTCATTTATTAGACCATTTGAAATATTCAGAAGATAAAAAAAAGATCGAACGGGGGATTTATTTCCCACGCGTTATGAATAATTAGGCTTTATGAAAGTTAATTAATGTAAGAGTGTTACGAATATTGATATAAATAATCGAGTAAAAAGCAAACGAATAAATAATTAATAACATTTTTGTTTGGGGGAAAATTTCAATGACAATTTTTAGACTGGAGAACTTTTTTCCTAATGCGAAAAGAAAAAAGAAAAAAAAACGAAGGTAGATTCTTTTTTTGCGGGAGAGAGGGAGTGACTACTTGAGCAAAATAGATA
The DNA here is from genome assembly GCA_019973935.1 of Trichonephila clavipes. Taxonomy (NCBI): domain Eukaryota; kingdom Metazoa; phylum Arthropoda; class Arachnida; order Araneae; family Nephilidae; genus Trichonephila; species Trichonephila clavipes. The sequence goes on along the minus strand of BMAU01003040.1, from coordinate 402,991 downwards.
TTATTAAGAACCAATTGTTTTTAATTTCCTTTGCAGAAGTATTGATTGTTTGTAATGAATTTGCAAATAATTTTTGGAAATATATTTGAAGTTTTATTCTAAAGCTAATTACTAATATTTATACGTCACTTAACAAATACATATTTATTAGAATAGATAGAAAATTTTTCTTTCAGAATTTCTAAAATAACCTACGTAGAAAACATATTTTCGGGTACATAGATGAAGGAAAAATAAAATAAAAAGAGTTAATTTTTATGTTAAACGCTCCAACAAGGGAAATAAAGTTTGGGCATTTGAGCTTTTTAAGATAAAAGTCAGATTAATTTTTATTAACAAGAAACAGTATTTTAATACCTTTTAACTTTTTATTACGATGCGGGACACCTATAAAATAGTTATAAGAAACGTCGGGTGCATTTAACAGTTTCTTTAGCATTAAGGCCACACAGTACCCTTTTTCAAAAAAATTTTCTGGAGACAAAAACAGTAAAAATAATTTATGTTTTATACTCAGGTTATATTATTAAGTTGATTCTGAAAATAAAAAGTCAGTTTGACCAGCCATTGTTTTACAATTTCAAAAAATTAAGAATTCTTGAAGTTTTTTCAAACTTTTATAAAATGCGCACTGTTTAAAATTTCTCAGTCATTTTCCGTTATTTATGTTTCTTAGATTATTGCAAACAAAAGTTATAATGGATTTGAAAATCTCTTCCATTGTTGATTTTTAATAATTATTTTTCTAGGAAAACCTGGAAAAAACACAATTTTTTTTTAAAATAGTAACTTAAGCATTTTTTTAAAAAAATAACTAGAGATCGCAGCACTAAATTCATACTAAATTTCATGGAATATACGTTTGAGAGAATATACAAAAAATTTCAAGGCTCTTTAATGAACAGAAAAAAGTCTTAGGGATTATAAAGTACTTATAATTTCAAAATTAAAAGTCTGAGAAAAAAGCATTTACAGTTTGTAAAGACATAAAACAAAAACGTATGATGCCCGTAAATCACTAATTTATAATGTTATTTTTCAATGAATGTTCTACATTAAAACACTATTTTAATTAAATATAGCTGAAAATAATTCTTTTAATTCACAATATAATTTTGCGTAATATTAATGTTATGCCGACAGGTTATTCAGCCTAATCCTAACAAAATTCTTTCATAAAAGTTTTGAAACGCAAAGCATTTATGTACAACATAATAATGATGCTAACTTAAGCTAAAAACCACCAGGTTTGTACATAAAATTTAATTTTTTTAGGTTTAAATTGTGGAAGTTTATAGCTAGTTTTAAAGTTGCCCAACAAGAACTCAAATACCATAATATTGTACTACTATATGTTTACTATAATGTAGGGCACAGCATGGAAATATTCAGTTTTATCTGCAATATTTGTAGCCAGAATTCTTGTATTACTGTAGTATCAGTAAAGAGTTGATTTTTAGATACATCACTTTCTCAGTAGTATTTTATCTCTTCCAAATATTGTTTCTTGTAGCAACCTGGGAAAGTTTTGGACGTGGCATTTTCTCAACAGGAAAAAATTAATAAAAGATTTTGTAAGTTATATAAACTATTTTTTTAAAGAAAAAATGTGGCCCTGAAATCAAGCTTAATTAATTAATCAAGAGAATTCAAAAAACTCAAAACATAATCAAACAGAAATTATTTTAGTAATGAAAATCGGAATTAATAAACATTTCACACTAAAAGAGTTAATTGTCTTCAAAAATATTTTAAATGAATTCAATTTAAGAGAGGGAAAATACTTTAAAATGAAACCGAAATGAAAACCAAAAAGCTCAAGAAGCTTCAAATATCTTAAAAATTAATTTGCTAACAGATCTGAAATTTGTTGGCAAGCTTCTCAATTATGTGAGCCACAAGAAATTGCGGAAAATCTTTTTCGTTAATTATGAAATTTGAAGGATAGTATCTAGCCTTAAATTTGTAAAAAACCTGCCTGCTGTCGAAATTGGGGATTGCAATACCGGTATACCGAATACTGGTATTTTGAGCCATTTCTACAATTTTCTAATACCGGTATTCGCAAGTTTAAATACCGGTCTTTCGGTATTTACTGTAAATTTTTTAAATTGTCTCCAATATATGTTCAGGGATCGCCAACATAGCAAAATAGTATACGTTTTTATTTTAATGTCTCACTAACGGACGAAATTAACTAGACTATTAGTATAAAGTTGCATCGTACAATCAAGAGAAGTGACAAAATATGTGAATCATCCAAAGAGGCGGTCCAAAACTATCCTATTATAGCTCAGGGCGATACTGTATACGCGCAGGATTCGTAGTCTGATATTTGCATCTGTGAAAACAAGGTTGTAGTTGTGAAGAAAGTGCGTAGTATTTCGTTATTTTTTAAAGTGGTGAGTTTGTTGTTCATATTGTTTTTGTATATCATACTTTAGGGTTAAAAATATTTTTCGGATTCGTTATACATATGCTCATCAATAATAACCCATATTAATGAATAAAAATAATTTTAAAGAACATAAAAAAAAATCAGTTGATAATACTTCGAGTTAGTTTCATTATTTATATGATAAAAAGAATATGGTGGCAGAAGGTAAAAAATGTTAAAGAGTTATTAAATTGAATGGAGGACGTACAAGCAAACTTCATACACATTTAAAAACGAAACATGATTCTAATTTGTAAAAGATGAAAGAATCTAATTCCGATGAAGATTAAAATTTTAGCACAGTTTCTAAGTCCAAGCCATCAGGGATTTAATATTATTTTGAAAACTAATCTTAGTCATCGAATGAGTTTTGAAACTGAAAAATCCAATCCGAAAAGCAATGATCGTCTTAAACCTGCAAATTTTTCTTATAGTGAATTCGAAGTAATATACAGAGCTGTATCAGCTCTACTTCCAATAAAACTAGCTGTTGAGGCATTATGTTGGACAGATTCTATTAATAGCTAATGCAACAATAAATTTCATGTTGCAGTCAGTGAAAGAACAGCACACATCACTATCTGAAGAATTGTGTATTACATTGAAAAATCGCACAGAAGAAAGGCATACCGAAATAAAAAAATGTCTTACTGTATTTACATAATTATAATGATTTTAAAAATGAAAATGAAAAGGAAGAAAATAAACTAATCAATTCAAATTTGATCAAATTTATAGTATATTTTCTTAAACGTTTGTACTTGCAAACCTATCCACATTCAGAAAAATTCGGTACAGTTATAGAAGATGATGACCCTTATGTTGATTATGAGAAATAATTGTCTCGAACAGTAATTAGAATTAGCAATAACTAAAAAAAATTCAACAAACCAAAACACAATACAGAAATCAGCTACATCCAAAACCATCCGAAGATAAATTGATTTATTTGAAGATGAAGAGATTTAAAGGTAAATAATTGAAAAAAGTATATCGCGCATTGCTAACAATACCACCAACTAGCGTAGATGCCGAGAAAGAGCGTTTTCGATAGCTGGTAATTTTTGCACAAAATTACGTTCCAGGCTTAATGGCAGTAAAACTGATGCATTATGTTTTTTAAAGTCACATTTCAAACATTTGTAATAGTACCACAGACAGAATAGTGATACACTTTTTTTGCGATTTAAATAAATAAGATGTTCCTTTACTTTTTGTGATTTCTTATATACTGTTATAATTTATAAGTTACAAATTATTTGGTCATACTTACACTCTCTAACAAAAATTGACAAGTAAAACAAAGAAACACCCGCACACATCTGTGTTTCCTTTCTTTTTCTAAAATTTCTACTACCGGTTTTAAAACCGGTAACCCGTTATTAGGATCTAAAAAATACCGAGAATACCGATATTGACCTTTTGGTCCGATATTGCAATCCCTAGTCGAAATGAGAGTGCACAATAACACGGTAGATGAAAAAAATCTCAGAGCGGACTGATTCAACGGTGCGGGCAGAAAGAGCTGGGATTATGAATTGTTGCAATTTACATTGTACTATTCACAGCTCAGTACTGACTTCTCGATAATCCTCCCTTTTGGTTATTCATTTTGCAGAAAAATAACTTTACTTTGATTCTAAAACTATCTAACCAAAATTAAGTCTTTGTCCTTCTTTTTAAAATTCAACCTCTTTGTGAAGATATTATAATTTTGAAATTATTTTTCAAAATTATTTTCCCTCTAGTCTCCATATTATAGAACATCTTTTCTGAATAGGTAGCTTCCGATTAATACTAATTTCTTTCCTCCGTATATAACTGCGATATCTCCTGATATATAATATTAGAGGTACACATAAGTTTTAAAGGATTTACACATACAGGAGAAGGCGTTACTAGGAACGTTTTAAGGCACAGACCAAATGGGCCTATGCCTTACTCCCCCTCTTTGGGGGTCTCTTTTTGTACTCGACCCAGTCTTTATAAGATCATGATCCGGATAATTTTAATGGTCAAGTATTATTCCCGTACATATTCCCTGAAAGACAGGGATTTTCAAACTGTATGCTAACTGTCAAAAGAGGCAAGACTGTATTGTTATGTCGTGATCGTTGTCCATGTGTTTAGGTCTAGGCCTAATACCATAAGAAATCATTCAATTCATTTAGTCGAAATGCGGCCTTTGATCGAGCAGGTTCGTTGAGATTGTGAGTCATGCACATTTATTTGTTTCAAATTGCCGTTTCAAGGAGTATTTAACAATGCATGCTGTATACTGTCTACTTTTAAAGATCTCAGGTAAGGGCTACTTTAGCATATGGACCCATGGAAGATTTCTCTTGGTGCAGGGCCTCAAAAAGTCTTAAGACGTCCCTGGGAGTTACTAGTATTAAATCACATCAGAACGTATCTAATTACCTCCATGTTAAAACTTCATCACGAGGTTTTGCTTTTCTGTACATTTTAGTTTTTCGAAGGGAAAACAACATATCTTTTATTTTTGACTGAAGTATGTCGACTTTTGTGTCAATAAATGCAAATTATGGAAATCTTTCCTTTTATGTTTACGGTAGGAAAAAAAAGAAGTAGCTGAAGATCATCGACTTTTTTGAAAGAGGACCCTGCTTCATCAATTTCAATTTTTCACCATTGGCTTAGATGTTTCAAAAGTAGCAATTTTGACATGGAAGATGAGGAACGTGGGAGGTTAAAAATGTTTAAAGATGTAGATGTAGAGGGATTACTAATTGAACACTCGTGCCGATTGTTAGTGGAATGCTTTAGGGAGTGATTCAACAAGCAATTTCATTGTCTCAAAGCTTCGAGAATGGTCCACAACACACACAGTGGCGCACACAAGAATTTTTCAAGGTCGAAAGTTCACCATTCTTGTATCATGCTCCTTTTGATTTTGTCGATTTTCGGGAACAAAACACAGTAAAAAACTAATTATTGATTAAATAATTAGCATTAATTAATAAAATTAATCATTAATAACAAATACTTAATTAAATTTTACGTACTATGTACTTATAGAAATATAATCAATCAAAAAAAAATCAAGGGCTTTGGGGGTCCGGACCCCAGGACCCCGCCCCCTTGTGTGCGCCACTGGTCCACAATCAAGAAAATTGGATGCCAGGCGTATTAAAACCAAGAGACATGTATACGATATTTCTCACTTATAAGAACAGCTCCTTCAAAGGCAAAAACTTTTTTTATGCTTTGAGTTGTAATTGTTGTTGAAAAGCGGATTCATTAGAACCCAAAGTGTAAGAAGTCATGGGGGGTAAGCTCTACCATACATTAACATTACTTTATTTCTAATGGGCTACGAATTGGTGTTTTACCATTGAAAACCTAGTACATTCTCCGGAACCTGGTTTATAGTGCGGCACCATATAGGCGGATACCAATCACCGCAGAAAATTTTGACGCCTAGTTTCCTCCTAAAGGGAGGCATTTGAGCTCTGACGATGCGGACCTGTACTAGGATTTAATTTTTCCGAAAGCATTCAAGCCAAACAGGCACTATAGGGATCTTTCACAAGCCGTATAATCATACTATATGGCCGTTATCGATTTTCTGCATCATCAAAATTCACCGACTAGGCCGGGTTCGAACCCGCAAACTTAGGTGCAGAAGACCAGCGACAAACCAACCACTCCACTTAGCCAGCTCTCATGCATTAACATCAATGGTGAAACAAGTATTAATTGATCAAATCTCATGCTCTTTATTTGGAGGAATAAACTGGATGAAGTGAAATTGCGAGCTGCTAAAACCGAATGAAACCACCACGAGGGAAGACTACTGAATACAACTGATTTATTTGAGTAGATATTAAAAGAGCAACGTTTGGAATATGAAAAAAACCCACAAGAAAATAGATTTTGCAGCATGATTACCCTGGATCACATATCTTGGATTACCCGTCAAAGACTACTAGAGGACAATTAAATGGGACATCCTGCCCTATTCGCCGTATTCTCCAAATATTGTTCGTTCAGAATCCAATCAATAACACACGATTTGTCTGAGCAGGACTTCTATTCTTACAAGGAAGGCAAAAAGGGTGTCGATTTTTGGATTGCATCTAAAGGCCAGTTGTCCTTTCAAAACGAGATTCATATGCCACCAGAAAGATAAGGAAAATCATCGGACAGTACTTTGAGTAATCCACTTGTTACAGTTTTTGTACAACAAAGCTCAAATTTTCACAAAAAAAATCATTTACAAATTGCTTGTAAGCCTAACACACATACACACACACACAGTGAGGTTAGGGGGGGGATTACTAATATCTCTCAATATGTTAGGAAATTTAATGAATTTAGTTATATGTTAGGATATTTTTGATAATTTTTCTTACTTTATGAATAATATTCCTGAAATTCCTATTTAGGAACATTGAAAATGAATTACAGACTCAAAAACAAGTATGTATGAGTTCAATGAAGATAAAAATGCCTTAAACACAAATATTTTCTAGTTAAAATTATGACGTGTTGTATTTGGTTAATTATTTATCTTTAAAAAAACTACTACGCACATTTAAATTTTGTATTAAATTGGCGTTTAGTCTTAAATTATCAATGCAAAAAATTTTCTATATTGCTAATTTGTTAATATGCACACAAATTTAGTTTAATGAAACTGACTCAACATATAAATATATAATTTCATTTATTTATATCTGATTACATTTTTGTTTTGAATGTTTAGATTAAAAGGTTTAAAATTATCATAGGTATTATTTTTCAGACCGGATAAAGATTATTTGAGGATATACATTGCCTTTTAAAGTTTTTTTGGTGCATTTTGATAAATTAGCATTGATTTTGAATGAAGATATTTCATATAATTCAAATTGATCTTGATTTCATTAGAAAGGCATATTTTAGAATAACTTAAAATCATTCAATAATAATCAAACCTCGATTTGGCGAATTCATGTGGACCAAACATTTTGTTGTTTAATTCGGGGTTATTCGTTACATCGAGGTCCAAACAAAATACAAATTTTTTGCACTTAGTTTTGGAACTTCTATAACAGGGAGGGTGAACCCCTGGCATGCGTGCCATACATGGCACATGGCACAATATTTTGGGCACGCCAGCGATCAAATTGGTTTGCATTTTATTTAAGAATAACGAAGTTCACTAAGTAATATTACGAACAAACGCGAGTAATCAGTCGCGGTGGGAGCACACTCGTTTGTTATTGTCTTGCCTTAGTTATGTCATGGGCTACAATTGCTTATGAAGCAAAGTTTGCCTACGTATAACATAGTCAATTTCATTGTCTCAACTGTATTTTAAAGTTTATTTGTGTTATATTAACGATTTTTAAGAGTTTTTCAACGTGGCTAGTTCAGCAAAGGAATAAAATGGGCAAGATAGTAAGTGTAAAAGAGAATTTCAAATTTGGGGAATCTAGAAATATAGCATTATTAGTAAAGGCGACAAAAGCGGTGTGTGTTTTATGATCTGGAATAGTGGTATGCAGAGCATCGTTTGTAAAACGGCATTTTGAAACCAATATTAAATCCTCTTGTCAAAAAAGTGAACTACAGCAAAAATTATTAATTGCTTAAAATCCGATTGGCAGATGACTTCAGTTAAGCATGCATTCTACTAAAGGTAGCATTTTACTATCCATATATAAGTTATTTGTCGTCCACACAATCTGCAATAGCAGAACTCACACTAATGTTACTTTAGTTTGAATAACACGTAAAACTAAAACATTTACAACTATACAGTAAACAAAGGGTATTTTTCCGTAGTAAACAGAGAGGGTTTGTTTTCTTAGTATTTAATTTTATTATTTTCCCAATAATCACAAGTCAAAATTATATGACGGCACGTTTATACCTCATTAAACACTTTTTTAGAAAAAAATGGCACGTTGATCCATAAAGATTCACCACCCTTTCAAAAATAAGCATTTACACAAAAAGAAAGAAATTCTACACTTTTTATTGAATAGCTAAAAATGCTATTGGTAGGTTATTACACTCTAGTTAATTGATAATTTTAAAATGCTGACTAATTGATGTTTGATAATATTTTTTTTGATTCGTGACTTGAAAGAGTTCTTTTGACTTTATCCAGAGAAAAATTTACTGCTTCATTTACATCCTGTTGCATAAGGTATGTTTTCCGAGTTTCCAAACAATGTAAAGCATTAGAAAATGTAACAGTTTTGATAGGAATTTTATTATAAATTATTCTATCAGAATTCCTATTCATTGACTTCGACAAATCAACAATTTCCTTAACTTCAAATACACAGAAAAACAGTCCGTCCTCAAATGTAAATGTATTTTTATGTTCCGGTCAAAAAAGGTATGTCATTTGAAAAGAAAACTCAGTTTTTTCTGATATAAACTAATACAAAAATTTCTGCTTTTGTAAAAGTTTATTAATTTGGGGGTTTATTATTCGTTAAAAATAGTTTCGTTATAAATCCCGTTAATTTTAATCGGGAAAAGAGAAAAATTCATTCACTCTTACTATTTAGCATCTAATTAATTAATAATTTGAGTTTGGGTGTAACAGTGAAGCAAAAACAGAATATAATAACGTCTATTTTTGGTTACGACTTTCAATTTGAAAAACGCAAATACTTAATTTTGCCTTCCCAAAGATTTAATCCATGGCAAAAAGATTGAATTTTAAAGAAGTCTCTGTATTTATTTCGTAAAATAATTTAAATTACAACTTTGCGTGAGTGTGATCTCTCTCCCTCATATATCTTTATATATAAAAATCTTCTGTGCGTGTGTTTGTCACTAAACTCCTCCTAAACGGCTAGACCTATTTCGATGAAATTTTTTGTGGGAGTTCAAGTAAATTCGAGAATGGTTTAGATTCGCAATTCGGTCCGATATCGCTATTAGTTAAAAAGATATTAATTAAAAACATTCAAATAATACAACTCAACATTCACCTGCATTGTTGTAACAACGCTATTGTTATAAACAAGTAATATAAAAAAAATTTTAAATCAATTCCTACTTAGATCAACCAAGAAAAATTTATTTTAGCTACTTTTTATTAAATAGTTGCAATTAATATAAATATTTACATACATATGACAGAATCACAACATTAAATGGTAATTAATTTTTATTAATTATCATTAAAGTATCGTATTGTCATCCAAACCAATCGTGTATATAAAATTTCCTTTCTACTGAATGCTTTAACACGTGAGAAAAAAACCTTTTCAAATTTTGACATAAGTCGCCAACGTTGCTGTATTTGTAATTTTTTAAATAATTAGTTTTAATCAACTAATTTTTATTAATTATAATTAAATTATTGTATTGTCATCCAAAATAATCATGTACATTACATTTCAGCTCAACTGAGCGCTTTAAAATGTATTTTATTAACTATTGAAAATTCCACCAAGATCAATAAATAAATAAACAAACAAATAAAATATGTATAGAGATCGTGAGCTAATAATAGAATTGAAAAAGACCTAAGTTGGCGTCGAAAATTGATTTTCAGCCAAACTGGCCAAACTCGGTCTTTATTACGAAAATGCAGACGATTCACGCTTTTTAGCGTTTTTAATTAATATCTTTTTAAATAATCTTTATATATGTAATTCTTTTGTACGTGTGTATGTAACTGAACTCCTACTAAATGGTTGGACCGATTTTGATGAAAGTTTTTGTCTGTTCCAGTGGACTCGAGAATGGTTTAGATTTATGATTCGGTTTAGAAATGTTTATTTAATTAATTTTTTATTTATAAAATGTTGATCTTGGAATGTTTTACATTGGATCCGGCAGACTGCGCTACGATCGCAGTATCGAATATTCAAAAATATTTTATTATAATTCAAGTTGGTCCCGGCAGTTGGTGCTGTGATCATTTCAGGAATATATTTTGTCACTTCGTGTTATTATTTTGTTGAAATATAAATCGTGTGTTAACTAAGTTATTACATTCAGATGTAATTAGTGTTTGAAATTTTACTCAATTTTACTCAAATTTTACTCAAAACGGTCCAGATTGTTAAAGCTTATTCATAAAAATTTGGAATTTTTGAACTTAAGATGTGTGTACAGGACAACGTCTGTCGGGTCCTCTAGTATATATATATTGGCTAGGGGTTGGGCGATAGGGAAAGGTTGTCTAATGACCAAACTGGTTATATAAACCCCTCTTTTATAAAAAATTAAAAATATTCCTCAGACAACATTGTTTAAAATATTCCAGAGCATCGTTATTTTTAAGTGTCCGATATATGTTTGACTCTTTTATCTTTAATGTTCAAGACATTTTTGTCTCTCTAGTAGAGATTATTTAAAACTATATACCGCGTACTTACTCTAAGCCACACTTTTTTCCTGTGTTAATGCTACTGAAAACCGTGAGAAGCTTAGAATCGAAGAGAAAAAAAAACCTCTTTGGATGGGTCAATTAGAGCAATTACAGGCTCATGTATGTGTCTAAAAGTTAAAAATTCGGTAAAATAGCCAATTATTCACTTCTTATTAGATCGCATTTTAAATTTATTTTAGTTTCGTAAAATTGAATATCGAGAAACCCTTTTACGCAATTTTACATTTTTCTTAAAAACTTGTTGAGAATTAAGGGTGCAGCTTAGAATCGATGGCGGCTTATATTCGAGTAAATACGGCATATATAAAGTTACAACTTTGATGAATTATTTGGTAAAAATAGTATTGGCAATTTTGCAACAAAAATCTAATATAAAAAATTCACGTTCGAAAGCAGTAAAAAAAATTCTTTTTTAATAAGCGTGGACGCAGACAGTATGGGGCAACAGTTCCAATGCATCTGTCATCAGCTGTCGGCATGGAACGCCAGGTAGCCTAGCCGAGGTAAAGATTTCGCCCACACCCAACTCCTTCGCATGTTGAGAAGGAAATCGGTAATTTAATAACAACTGTGATCGTACATTGCTTTCGGAAACCGAGCCGCCATTCAATAAGCAATTTGGGGACAAACGGAAGGTGTCCCCGTGTAGCGATGGGAAATGAGAGGGTGCCCCCAATGCGAAATTACCCTCTTCCGAATCACGTGAGCGTTTTTAATTGCCTTAATGTGATTATGCCGTAGCACGGGTCACGGAAAGAGGCGATGAGATGATGCAGTTTGTGTTTTTAGTCACGTTTCGGGTATTAGCCGACATCCGTGCGACATTTGCTCGAAGTGGCTCTGTGAAATCCAATGAAGTCACTGTTGATATTATTCGTGGGGAAAGGGTTGTATTTTTAACAGTTTTCTTGCCGAAAGAGCCGGCTTGCACGCCAGACAACTTACAGGCGCGTATCTAGGGATGAGTGCCAGACAACTTGTAGGAAAAGCCAAGGTATTAAAATGCTCGACTGCTATAAATATTCCTCATTCTCTCAACTTTCGCCTTCTGGTCACGGTAGACTAGTGGTCATGGTCACAAACGTCGTGGCCGGAGTATCATCAGTTCGAGTTCTAGTGTGTCACTAAAGAACCATTATGTAGAGGGAGCCTAAGCAATAAATCTGTCGAGCTCAAAGTCCTCCCATCGGCGTGGTGCCGTTCAGGTGTTATCCTCGTCACTTGACTGTGGTTCAAAATTGCGAGGTCCGTCACCAATACTCCTTTGTAGTGCGACACTAATAAACACTCATTCGTTTAATTTTTGCCTTATTGGTTTAATGGCAACACTCAAAGTCAGTCTTGCTTAGAAGATTCTTTGATGTTTGATTGGAAAGAAGAATAACCTGGTTTATATTTAAATTAAAAACAGAGGAGATTATGAAATTCCCAACATTCGTGATTTGATTAAATAATTTGAGATGCAAAATTTTTCTCCGAAATATTATTTGTATGAAATCAACCGACTGAGAAGTAATATTTTCTCTGATAAAAACAAGATAAATATACCTGGTAAGCAACTATAAAAACATGGTATTAAAGAAGAATATTCCAGTGAATATAAATAATAAAAGTCGGGTTAGATTTCCGAGCAGTACAGGGTGTAATCCAATTCAAAAAGTTAAAACGGTACTGGAGTAATTTCGGAAAGCAATTTATAACAGTTTTTGATGATTAGAACCGCGCGTAGCGATCCTTCTAAATTGGTAAGTATAAAATTATACATAAATACATTGTGTAAAAGTACTTTCTGTATTTTTTGATTAATAAAAACTGTATATTGCTAGGAATTAGAAAATATCAATTTTTCTACTGAAAATAATTTTGAAAATCTCAAAGAATAATTAATTTTTTACTAAAAAAATTTTAAGACCTTAATAAATCTAAGTATTTTTGTGAGTATTGTCATTCCCATTTGAGATAATCAATGTAGAAGCAACTGGTTTACTTTTTTACTAAAATATAATGTTCGATCTCTTTTTGTTACATTTAGCTGCATCACTGTTTGATCACATGGTTAACAGTTTATTTTTTTATGCAGTATTAAGATGAATATCAAACATTTAAAAATAAATTATTTTTTCAATAAAGCAAAATAAATCTATCACTGTATTTCATTGTGTTTGCTAGAAAATGCGTCAAACCTAAACAACCAACCCCCTTAGCTGTTGCTTGAGTTGGAGAAAGCTTGAATTATTTTGTATGAAATCTGATCATACAGAGTTTCGAAACAAGTTCAGTAATTGAGACTCGAGATTTTCAATATTTTAAAGTAAATGATAACTTTTCTCATAATAATTCTTTTTTCTTTAACAGGAGAAACAATTCCCGTAAAGGATGTTCTGTTACTGTCCATTGACGGTTAACAGTCCAGGAGTAGCTTCGCGACCGCAGAACCTTCCCTTTTCCCTCTACTCGGCAGCATCTTCTCAATGTGAGTATTGATACCTTTGAATTTAGAATACTGGTATGCACACTCGTATACCTGGTATACAGTGGCGCACACAAGGGGGGGTCCTGGAGTCCGGACCCCCCCCAAAACCCGAGATTTTTTTTCCGATTGATTATAATTCTAAGTATATAGTACGTAAAATTTAACTAATTACTTGCTATTAATGATTAATTTTATTAATTAATGCTAATTATTTATTCAAAAACTAGTTTTTTACTGTGTTTTGTTCCCGAAAATCGACAAAATCAAACGGAGCATGATACAAGAATGGTGAACTTTCGACCCTGACCCCCCTTGAAAATTCCTGTGTGCACCACTGCTGGTATATGTATGTTGTTACGTAGATCCGGGTTCGAGGATTTTATGCAAAACAGTCACAAAGAAAAATAACAGTTTTTTTTTAAAAAAAAAACGATGTGAATTTACTATCAAAAATCCAATCCTTGAAACACAGGATTTCGCAGCAATATTCACAGAGTAATCTCAGAAGGTCTTCATACCTTCAACAGCAATCAAACACAAATATCAGTGTTTAAAATACACGTATGTAAAAGATTATTCACAAGCACAGCCGAGCTAATCGGTAATCAAAACAATCCTCACAAATCGCTGGTTGAATCAAGACTGACTGGTAGCGGCTGGCTCTGCTCTATTTATAGACTCGGCGGAAACTTCCAGAAAAATCCGCACGTGTCAAAGTGCGTGAAATTAGTGGAGGGATACACTACTTTCCAGAAGAATCCAGAGGGTCCCAAACTCGCCAACCTGGTTGCCAATGACGCCAAACTGGTTGCCAAAGTCGCCAAATTGATGGCCAACCTGGTCGTTAAATATGATGCCAACTTGGCTCTATCGCCAAGTTCTCATTGAATCGTCACTATAGCGTAAGGAACGGCATTGCTTATGGATGTTACAATTTTAACATAAAATAAATATAACAGAGTAATATAAATGCATTACACAATCAAATACAGAATATTTACACTATTTACACAAAATTCGTAACAATATACAGTAGAAAATCGACTATTTCTCTCACTCATCAGGATACCTCTGGAACTATTAGTCCTATAGCCTTGAAATCCGCCAAGATAGAGTTTTACGAAAATCAACTCAAAAACCGGGGTTGCGGGATCTTTATAGGAACAAAAATATTTTTCAGCCTATTAAACACATGAACTTGAAAATTGGCAGACGCATTTCTTTCATTAAGTAGATATGTGCCAAGTATTGGTTTTGCGTAAATTGACTCTCAAAAAAAGGTTACCGGGGCGTAAAAGATAAATATACTTCCGTTTTAGAAATTCAAGGGGCCCTGCCCTTTATAATTCAAGAGGCGTAGGTCATATGAATGCTTTTGAATAAAAGCGAAAGCTAATGCTAAGATTTAATTAGCTCTCATTACCTTACCATTCCCAGCTAAGCGGGTTCGTAATGATTAGTAATTTATATATGGATGTGTGTGTGCGGTGTGTGCGCGTGCGCTTGTCTGTGTATATCCCCAAATCACACAGAAATTCTAATTCTAATATACATATTTAAAAAAAACTAAAATAACATACAGAATAGGAATTTTAAATTAAGGATCTAAAGAGATAAGTCAAATTACAAATAGAAAGCAAAACTGAACGTGATACTTATTAAGCGTATAATTTAAACAAAGGATTTAAGTTTAGAGTTTCAGTCGATATTCATTTGTTGAATTGAACACTTATAGCAATGCCCCTCGTCTGGCTCATCGTCCTCCCGACGGCTACTATTATCTCGATTATCACCTACTAAATATGGTTTGTGACCACATGTTATATGATAATATGTCATCTTCATACTGCCTACTATCACTCCTCGGAATTTGTCGGTCGAATTTGGCAACACCCTATATTATAGATGAATAAGTGAATGTTTATCTGTATGTCTCTTATGCCTTCCTAAACCTTTCATCCGATTGCGATGAAACTTTGGGGAATAGTTGTTGGTTACCTGCGAAGGTTATTGAGTTAATAAAATTGACCCCTAAAGGGTGTTGTGAGGGCTTAAGGGGCATTAGAGATAAATATTCAAGTTTTCGAACTATTAGAAGTACAAACTCAAAATTTGGGGTGGGGGCAAATTTCTTTTAAGAATTAAAGGTCCACTACAAAAGGGGGTTTGGCTAAAAATGAATCCTTAGGGGCGTCGTGGGGGTTTAAGTGATGTCATTAATAAATATTCCCATTTTTGAATTATTGGACCTACAAACTTGAAATTTGGTAGGCTGGTTCTTTCATCTATTCCTTACAAAGTCAGGTTTTGGGGGGCCCTAATATTCTCCGTAGAATACTCTCCGTTGTAGAATATCATCACTAATATTCTACAAAGGTTTGCAAAACCATAACATAGCATAGGCTTTGGACTTCCTAGACACCCCAGCCCCCCTACAATGTGGGGGCAGGGGTGTACGTTATGCCAAGGGTGTTAGAGATAAATATTAACGTTTTTAAACTTTTAGCCGTACATACTTGAAATTTCGAGGGTATTTCCTTTTTGTTGTTGTTTTTGTTGAATATAGAGATCCACTAAGAACGGTTTTTATGGAAATTGACTCCTATTGGGAGAGGGAGCAGGGAGTGGTTGGAACTCATTTATAAAAACATTTTCGTTACGGAACTACTATTTAGCGTAATGAAATTTAGTAAGCAGGCTATTTTGGTTGAATGGAAATTCGCTAAGAAAGGAATTTTAAGGAAATCAACTCCTATGACGGAGAATGAATCTTCTGTGGCGTATTGATTTAAAAAAAGGTACTCGTTTTCAAACTACTAGACCTACAGTAATGAAATTTGATAAGCATGTCTCAGTTGCTGAATTAAACTGGTTTGTTGAACGTGTCAAACAGAAATAGACTCTCAAAGGTAGTTACTGGAGCATATCGATGAAAAATTCCGATTTTGATTTATTAGACTTGAAATTTCGCAAGCATGTTTATGTTACTGAGTAGAGATCCACTAAAAATGAAAAAAAAAAATAGTTTGTGTAAATCCACTTGGGAGGGGATTACGAGAGACAAAAAGCTAATAATTTTTGAAATTATTATTTGGAAGTTCTGTCTTTTTTTTAAATCAAGGATTAGAAGAATATTTTTCAATACAATCGAATTTTTAATGCTAAGGTATCAATAATTTATATATATAAAGCGGTATATATTCATATAACATCATGAAATACCCATCGAAGCGGGCGGGTAACGGCTAGTATATATAAAAATTTGAATTTGAAATATTTAAAATTTATTAACCAATAAAAGATATTTCTATTACCATTGCTGCCGTTGTTTACAGCTTTTAAACTCCTTCCACATCACTATTATTTCTCCTTTCGGCACAGTTTCATTTTATTCGACAGACTGAAAGAGTATCCACAGTTAAAAAAATATCTAAAATCCCTAAAAAATGTAGTACGTTAAATTTTATACACTTACAACGTTTCCCTTTCAAGTTCAGGTTACTTTGCTACAAAAATTGAGTTTTCCTGTATATTTTTAGTTATAAATAAGTTGATAAAGGCCAGAATTGTGGACTTAAGTTTAAAATGTAAAAGGCCTTTTATATTCTGAGATGCTAACCTTCCTTTCGAAGGATAGTAAAAGCTCGAATATTTTTATATGTGGTAAGAAAACCATCTTAAGCACGCGCCGAATCTTTTGCAACGCCTTACTATTTTACAATATACTTTCTTATCTTGTATACGAAATATACTCTATGGGATATCGCTTTATAAACAGAGAAAACACTTTCCAGACCTTACTATAATGGTACTATTTCAGAAATATTTCGACCTCACAAAATATGTATCTTTTTGCTGAAAAATCGAACGTTCAGAAAACAGGAATACTATCGCCTATTTTTATTCGAGATGGTGTTATATGCCCAAAAAGGAAATCAAGATAGTTTTATATATACACCCTCATTGGAAAACACATTCCAACTTCTTTAAACGACGTTTGTCGAATCTTTAGCATTGAGTACCGCAGGAAACCCTATTTGGAGCACTACCATGCAAAGATTCTCTTTTGTTCCGAGGAGAAAAAAAGAGTAAAGGCGCTCATTCTTCTAAGTATCACCAACCACAACACGTCCCTCCGGAAAGATGGTTTTAGTATGCAGATGTCATTGTTGTGCCGAGTACAAAACCCACTCACACCCAACACAACACGCGAATAAAACCCAGGCTCGCAATCGGAGTCGAGTTCCAAGTTGTAGTAAAGCTTCTTTACGTTTTATGCTTCCCTTTTCTTCTTTTTTTTGGCGAGAAAGAGTGATTTTGGAGGAAGCATGGGTGGAGGGTGAGAAAAACGACGGCGAAGGAGGATAGTGCTTTGCTTTTTGATTGTTGGGTTTTGCTTATTTGAGTGATCGAGAGTATTTTTTTGGCTCCTTTTCTTGAAACGCAGTTCGTAATTGGTCTAAATTGGATCAGATTCTAACGCCCGTAAACGCATCAAACTCTCGGCCACCCTTGGGAAAACCCCAGGATGAGATAAAAAGAGATGGAGTTGGCAGATAGTTAGTTTGGCTCTTTATCTCTCTTTTTGGCAGTGTTTATTGACTGATGTCGTTTAAGATTGATATTCCCGATTCATTAGATTTAATTTTTCCAAGTGCTCGTTATATAGAAGACTGGTATATTATTTTTTATTCATCATACATAAAAAATATTTAAATAATTTTTCAAGTTACTTAATAAAAAAAAGAAATTAAATGCTACTATATGTTTCCCCTTTCTATTTTTTTTTTTATACCTTAAAATCAGTGTGCTTACTGAGTTTATTTTAAGGTGCAAGATTGCAGATTTTAAAAACGAACGTTGCAGAAATGATTTACATTTGTCTTTTCAAGCTATAAAAGCTTTCTTTTTTTTTAAAAAAAAAATAGAAGAATTTACTTAAATATGTGAGAAAATAAAATAAGAAACACATTAAAATCAAAGTGTCGTCTTTGACACTTGGTCATGACTCAGAATTACGATATCCTGTTCTAATAGCTTTCGTATTGCTTCTGATTGAGACACTAATAAAATGATCTAACAAACAATTTATAAATCAACTCTACCTGCAAAAAAGCACTTTTTAAGGAGAATTTTGAAGTTTAATTGAACCTAATGAGCAGCTTTCTCCAAATTTTTCTCAATACGAGTTTTGGTGAGCCTGAATTTGAATTCATGGTTCGACTGAAATATTGGAATTCACGGTTGTGACCCTGGACACTTTTAGAATAGGTCACTCTTTCTGGAATTGCAAATAAATTCAGAAGACCGTTCTATTTTTCCATTTGTATATATATATATATAATCAAAGATTTCCTTCCCAATTTATATAATTATTGGATAGCAGTAACGTACACACAGACCACTTTCATTGGAGGGGTTTACATTTTGAAAAACACTTGGATCGATGCGCCGAGGCATAATTTTTATGCTAGAAATTAAAATGTTAGTATATGGGAGGAGTTTAGCCCCAAATCCCACTTTTGTGTACGCCACTCCAAGTAGCGTAACGGAGAATATTAGGCCTTCCCTAAGAAGCTAGGTTTTGGGCTCCAAGCCGGATCTTACAAAGAATAGCAAAATCATAAGATTAGGTTTTAGGCCCCCTAGAATTCTGCCCCCTCCCGGGAGTATATGTTACACTACTGACCACAGCATTTAAAATCGAGATTTTCTCCCGTGTATATTTTTGCCCCGAAAGTTATATATATATATTTAAGGATGCCTTCTCTCTCTCTCTCTTCAAATGTAAAAGAACTTGAACCAAGCTAGGAGCAAAAAGTCTTTTTTTTGTAAATTTGTGATTTCATAATGGATAAATTTATTTATTACCAAGTCCATAAAAACTATAAAAACATTACATAAAGACGCATTTTTTTTCTTTTTTCTTCCATGCTTATAGCATATGATGTTATTTAGCATTACATACACGATAGCGTTTAACGCTATTTAGTATTATATTATAATAGACCAATTATTGAGAGAGAGACATATTTTGCTCTAGAAAAAAAATGATTAATTCTAGCAGAAAAGAAAATTATAATAAATTATGATAAGCCTCTGTAAGAGAGCGAAGTGAGGATATTGTATTAAAACTACAGCATTTTTCTATTAGGAAAAAAGCTTTTGTACCAGTCAGGGTTTCACACTTTACGCAAAGACGGTTTTAGTGGGACCATTTACGTAAAATAAGGACCCGACTGATGAACGTAAAGTACTATACGATTGGCGAGCAAAGCATCACTTGATTCCAGCAACCCTTCTTCAAACCCTTAACATTAATGGGCTTTAGAAGAGAGAAAAGGGGGAGGGGATGACACCGAAAATGGAAACAGAGGAGGGAAAGAGCTCTTTGACACCCTCGCGCGCCTTTCCAGTTTTGCCCTGCAGTGCCAAAAAGTGCTTGCCAACAAAAATATCAGACTCCCATTCCACTGTCTAATCTCGTCCGGAGCTATGCATTGCAGAAATCTCCTTAAGTCAATTGGAATATTCGCGCGGAGTGGCGTTTTTACTCCTCCGTGGAATCTCATTATGCAAAGTGGAAAACGAGCTTTGCCTCAACTACTCCTCCCAGGCATTTCACTCGGCGCCCAACCCATGGACTGAAATGATTCCAGCGTTGGACCGTTCCCCCCCTTTCATTTCTAGCCCCGAAGTCTTAAAAATAAGATATATATATATATGGATAGATAAATGCTCCGTATATTGATACTTTTTTTAAACGCGTAAGATAAAGAAAAGAGGGATGAAAAGAGAGAAATCACGTGCAATAGATATCCAATTGCTTTGACTTTTTTTTACCACGGTCGCGATTTTGTTTATTCAGAGATGATAATATTGAATTGTTCACTTTGCGTGAAGATCGGTGGTGCTGCTGATGCCATTGTTTGCTTTCTAAATTAGTATGGGCGCGAAAAGGAGATATATATTTTAAAGACTTTTACTCAAATGAAATTGGTCGCATGGAGGAGAGTATTTTGTAGGGAGATTATATAGACTACCGTTGTGAGAGATTTTCATGCCAATTGAATTTATTAGTTTATTTTGAAAACCCTCATTTGATTATACCTCTTTAAGAATCCCTCTCGCATAACTGGATCTTAGTGAATGATTCAACAGCTTTGAGCTGTGCGTGTTTTTTTACGTCAGAAGATTATTTTCGTAATCTTTTATAGCTTATGAAATCATCTGAAAAATGTATTAAATATAATATTATAAATAAGAGAACCTTTTACTTTTCCCTGTACAAAATCATATCAAGATGGCATACAGAAAATATTTTTATTGAATATGGAAAAAGAATTTTAGGCGATTATTCATTAAGCGAAAGGAAATCATCCTAATATTACTTGTTTCTATCTTTTACTACATATCGCACCAAATTTAAACAAAATGTTTTTATAACTTATGATCGTGCTGAAATCGGGCAACAAATTATATCCTACGCCTCTTGAAAACTAATAAGACCTTACTGCTATTTACTTCATTTTAATCACCAATATATACATTTCATGCTTTAAAATACTCTACGACAGGGGTGGCCAACCCCTGTGGGGTATGGTACGGTGAAGTAACAGTGTGGCACACGAAGACAATAAAAAAACTTTAAACATTTGAAAAGATAATAATAAATAACAATTTTTTTTTTACAATTTTACAGAAATGTGGTTGTTTCAGACAAAAAAAAACGCTCAAAATTCATTTTAAATATACTAAAACGAGTTACAATCTAAATTTATGGTGTAGAGAGTGCACCTGCATTGTTTTGCGAGTTGGCTTTTCAAAGCCTTTTTCACTCGCGAGATTTTGGAATTTGAGAGAGCGTATTTTAAAATTTTTAAAAGAAAATACGGAACTGTCCAGTGAACTACTTGATAATTCAGAATGAAAATTGTCTACGTGTTTTATCTTTTTCACTGATATGGGACATTAAAATCATTTAAATTTGTGATTACAGAGAAAATATTATATTTTTCCTTCCCTATAGTTGGTCATATACCTTCTTTTGTGGGCAAACTTTTGCTTTTTTTGTCTTGATTTCCGAGGAAAGAAATTAACAAATTTCACATTAAGGTATCCGACTACGTTTGGAACCGTGATTTTAAAAAAACACATAAATGGATAATTTTCATGATATTTAGTGTCACTTAGATTAGAATACGTGTATAAAATTGTTTTAAGGACATTTTGACAAAAAAATTTTTATTTAAATACAATATTTTGGCAAAAAATTAACTTAGAATAACCTTTTTTTCAAAATGTTTTCCTTTTTTGTAAAAAATATTATTCTATTATAATAATATTTTGCCTGTATATAGCTCAGATCTCTGTACAGAGGCTCAACTATGATTTATTTCACATTATTTTCAGAGTTACAACCTATTGAAATAATTATCGGGTTTTTTTTTTAATTTCTCCCCTCTATTGTCGTAAAACATGGATAAACCCGCCTCTTAGTTATATATTTCAAAAATTCTAGTTGAGCCTCTGTAAAAAGGTCTAAGCTATATACAGGCAAAATATTATTATAATAGAAGCATTTTTCACAAAAGGAGAATATTTTGAAAATGGGTCATTCTACGTCATTTTTTGTCAAAATATTGTTCTTAAATATTACCCAATTATACTCTTATGCAAAATCATGGTTCCAAACGTAGTTGGATACCTTAATGCAGGAATTATTTACCAAAGTTATATTGATTCGACCTATGAAAGATTTAAAAATTTGATATCTCTTGTTGCAGTATTCTTTCAGTGCTAAGTTTGATGATGTTCAAGATGATAAAAAAATACAGATCGTTCCACAAATCCTTCTTCAGTTTTTGTGCAAAATGTTAATTGTTACCCACCTGAAAATCAAATCGAAATTATTGTCTACAGTACCATACTATAGTACTGAAAGGCAAATATAAGGAATTATATTAAATTTTGAAAATTTGTACTAACAAGCAATTTTTCAAATTTACCTGATTTGGCTGTCAGATATTGTTGTGGATTTACATTTGTGAACCGATGTTTTCTATTACGAACAGTAGCAAACACAGGAATTTTTCAAGGGAGGGGGGTCGGGGTCGAAAGTTCACCATTATTGTATCATGCTCCTTTTGATTTTATCGATTTTCGGGAACAAAACACAGTAAAAACTAATTATTGAATAAATAATTAACATTAATTAATAAAATTAATCATTAATAACAAATACTTAATTAAATTTTACGTACTATATATTAAGAATTATAATCAATCGGAAAAAAATCAAGGCCTTTGGGGGGGTCAGGAGCCCCAGAACCCCTCCCTTGTGTGCGCCAATGATTATGAAGACAACAAAATCAAAATATCGTTCAAAATTAACTGAACTGATAAACAACAACCTAAGTTTGTGATTTGGTCATTTATTATATTATTTTAAAAATTTCTCATTCCTTAGGTGCATTAAATATATACTGTTTGAGATAACATAATAAGCCTATAAGTAACATTTATTCACTTTGTCATTTGTTCGAAAATTTTGGCAAATAATTGTGGCAATAAAAAATAACTGTGGAACGCACAATCATTTTTTATCAGAAAGTGGCATTCTTCCTAAAGAGGTTAGCCACCCCTGGTATAAGAGATCAACCTTGATGCCTGTTTTGATACGCAAAAAAATTAAGGCTTATTCTTTAAATTTAAAATAAAATTTTAATTTTTAAATAAGTGCAACAAATTTATAAACACTTCACCGATTGAATCTTTTTATAAAAAAGTAAACACAACTGATAGTTATAATAAAGGAATATTCTAGTTTAGTTCACACATTTGATAACGGAGATGAAAAAATGATGCCGAATTGCACAAACAGCTCGTTTTTCTGCATTAGTCTACCATCTACTATAGCGACAATAATTCACGAATTTGGCGATAAATTAAGGTAAGCATTAACAGGAGAGTACGTACCAACAGGGTTTAATACATGATAATCAAATATTGAGCTACATTCTTACACATTTCTCACTATTTATATATACATTGCTTTTTCTTTTGCACCCTCCCTCTAGCATTGCAAGTGCTTCTAATTTATGAATATCGATTTACATTTTTAGATGCTAGTTATGGATACCAGAATGATCTTCATGATGAAAGCTTCATGAGAAGAAAGCAAAGGAGAAATCGGACAACGTTTTCTGTTCAACAGGTATTCTTTTTTGATATTTATAAAACAAAATTATGTAAGTTATGTTACTATAAACAATCCTTTCGTTCTACTTTCACGAGAGTCAAATTGAAAGTTCAGTTTCAAAATCAAATTTTTCACAGCTTTATTTAAAGAACAAAGACGATATTCGCGTCTAAACTTGATGTTGCCATCTTATGCAACAAAATAGAAACTTAATAATAATAAGTAATGGCATGCGCTCACATTACTACTTTTACAAGTTATTAGAATTACAAAATTTTTACGTAATTTTCTTTTATTATGATTTAAGTGTATCATTTGAAAACTAATAGGCCAAATATCAGCAAATAAAATCTTTGAATGAGGAAAAGGATATTTATCAGGAAAATATGAGCTTTTAAACCCCCAAAAGAATTCTTTATAAGAAAAATTTTACCTATTTAAAAATATATATTTTTTGCAGACAATAAATAAGATCCGGATCTATATAGAGAGATGTTTTTTTTTTTTGATTCTTTGAAAACTACTAAATCCCTCAACACAAAAAATACTCTAGAAGTCTAAAAAATAACCTAATCGAATATTTTTTATTATTTATTAATAATTTTCGATTAGTATTTTTGAATCAGAAATAATTTGCTTACGAATTTGACTTCTTTATTCATAATCAAGTTAATTACATTCCTGTTAGACGCAATTCTATCGGTCATTTTGTATTTGTGTAAGTTTTATGAAAATCCTAAGGTAATTCCTCTCTCCTCCTCAAATCTAGTCCAGTGTATCGATTCGAATGCAATAAAATGAATCTGAAAGTGCATACAAAAATAATGCAGGTTTTCTTAGGAATTTCTACTTTTAAACCAGCTCCTGAAAATACACTGCTGGACAATTGTTATAACACTATCATCCATAGCAACCACAAAATGAAAGGAAGCAAAATGTGGAAAATTAGAATAAGTGCGGGATATTAGTAAGAAGAGGTATGAGTATGCAAAATTTTCCCACGTCTTTCATCACGTGATAGCGTTCATAAGAGCTTTAAGGTTTTGATGCGTGTAGACAGTTGCTGTTTCATGTCAAAGTTTTACAGGAAAGATTTAATAGACGAACTTAAAATTTTTGGCATGTCTTCCCGACATCACATAGATGATTTTATGCGTGGCCCGAATTATTGGAAAGATCGAAGAAGGGAGAAAAATAACAGATGTTGCCAGGAGTTCGAATCGCTCACAGCGTTGTTTCACGGCTGTGGAAGTCATTTAAAACTACTGGAATGTGTAGTAGACGGCACGGGGGAGGTCGTGTTAGAAGTACGACGCCTGCAGAAGACAGATATATCGTCCTATCAGCAAAAAGTAACAGGCGCACCACAGCTCAGCAGGTGGCAAATCAGTTTCTTGCTGCATCAGGAAAGCAGATCTCCCGAAACACTGTTGCCAGACGTTTGAGGGGAGGAGGACTATACGCACGCAGACCTGTTGTGTGTGTCCCATTGACCAGACAGCACCGTACTGCCCGTTTGCAATGGTGTCGGGGCATCACAATTGGACTGAACAGGACTGGGCATGCGTACTATTCTCAGATGAGAGTAGGTTCAGTCTGTCATCGGATTGTAGACGCCAACTGATCTGGCGCGAGAGTGGTACTGCTTATCGTCCAGAAAATATCCAGGAAAAGGACCGATATCCGACATGCAGTATCATGGTGTGGGCCGACATCATGATCAATGGCCGCACGCGCTTACATGTGGTTGCGAATGGGACTATGACAGGGCAACGATACATTGGTGAAGTTCTTCTTCCTCATGTTCGTCTTTTCCGTGGTGCTGTCGGTGATAAATCTGTTTTCATGGACGACAACGCAACATGTCATCAAACACTCGCTGTTCATGATTGTCTAGACAGCGAGGGTATTCAACGTCTCGTATGGCCAGCGCGTTCTCCAGATCTAAACCCCATTGAAAATGTGTGGGATGCTTTGGGGAGGCAAGTTGCTGGTCGAAACTATCCTCCGACAAACAAGAACACCCTCATCCGTGCACTCACAGAGGAATGAGATAAATTGCCTCAACAGCTGCTGGATAATGCTGTGCAAAGTATGGTACGACGTGTGGAATGTTGCATCACAGTCCACGGTGGATGTATCCCGTACTGATACCTTTCTTTAAGGTGCCTGCTGACTTTTAGATGCATTGTTCCATTTCTCCGTACGCAGATCAAATGAACATTTTTTTTCCTTTCAGATGTGTCACAGCTTTTATACTTTCCAGAACAATAAATATTCTTTATTCTAATGTCTGAACAGTGTGGCAACTATATTTTATCCTACTAGGCCTCATGTCTCGCTTAATGTTATGCTACATAGTAATTTGTGATACGTCCTTAGCAATTGTCCAGCAGTGTATTTCTAAGTATTTCTACAAAAATTTGAAAATTTTTAAAAGAATTATTAAAAGAGACATAAAAATATTTCCTAAAATCGGAATAACAATTAAATTCTAAAAAAGAGATATCGGAACTCGGAGGTTGCAGGTGTGGGTTGAGACGCCAACGAAGCAGACATTGTTCTAAAAATAGTTAATTTTTGTTTGTGATTGATCAACTTATGATTATAATTCAAGTTTAATAACCATGGGAGCAATTTTAATTAGTTTTCTAATTTAACTTATAAGATTATCAAATATACTCTTATCTCTTGACCCACTTGTAGATCACTTGTCAGCACTTTTCTAAATTGCTGCAGTCCTCTTCAAATTAGCTTTTCTATTATTTCCACTTCTCCGAACAGCAGTTATAGCTCGGATAACCTGAGAAACGACTCATTAGCAATGATTAACGACCGGCTACTTACGCTTCACGATTAACTTGAACACACTCCTTTACAGGATTTAAATACTATTTACATTAGCATAAAATTAAGTTATCACTACGGAAGGTGGTTTTAAACTCAAACCACAGTTAAAGAATAATTTACCCAAGAGGATTAGTTGAAGGACGGCGGATGGAAACCATCACAGAGGCACGTTTATTAATTTTTCTCTTTCAAAAATTCTTTATTGCTTTCAAATCTAGATCTTTATTGCACTAGTCTAGATTTGAGGAGGAAAGAAGAATATGTTTAACATTACATTTACGAATTCAAAATGGCATGTAGAAGGGAGTCTTGAGATAAAGACTAAGATATTTAAATAAAAGTTTAAAAAATTTTTGTTCACTTAACAATTAGTATTATAAAGTATTTTAAGGCTGTTTTGGCCATATGCACACGAGCGTAAACTTAACGCGAAGCACATTTTCAGACAGATAAAATGCCTCAATTTTGATAAAAATTTGCGACATAGTAACTCATGCATTTGTTTATAATATAGTGTGTTTTAAAATTTCAAAAAATATTTCATAAATAATTAGTTTTTCCTTCTAACATGTAAAGGGATAGCTTATTTAGCATTATGGTATAAGATAAAAAAATACGACACATTTTATAATAGAAAAAATGTGTCAACTCGGATAAAAATGAGTAATATGATAAAATAAGTGATTCTCTACAGGATAGTGAACCCAGAAAATAACAATAATGTTTGAGTACTTTTATATCTGAAAAAATATTCCAAATTAGAGGGTACTATTCTTTAACATTAACCGAAAACAGCCTTAATAAAGTTATGAATAATTAATAGCTATTTTTTATGAAAAAAATTCCTTTTATATAATGGTCTATTCATTCATATAAATCTTTAAAAACCAAGTATATACAGGATGTTGCCGGATTCGACAGGCAATTTTAGATGGTTAATACTAGGCAACATAGAGATGCTAAATCCCCATAGGATATGGGGTCGCAAACCATGTTTATTCGGTAAAAATCGTGATTATAATAGCCTTCGGTAATATGATGAGCCAGACGAGGGAAGTGACCAAACGAATGCGAGGATAGACTCATACTGCCCAAACGCCTCAATGACCCAATATAACCTAGTTTTCCAAAAGCATGTCCTCCCGGAATTACTGCATGAGTAC
Source organism: Trichonephila clavipes (assembly GCA_019973935.1). Classification (NCBI taxonomy): domain Eukaryota; kingdom Metazoa; phylum Arthropoda; class Arachnida; order Araneae; family Nephilidae; genus Trichonephila; species Trichonephila clavipes. The sequence continues at coordinate 375,496 of BMAU01003040.1, read as the reverse complement.
CTGAAACTGCGCACCAGAATGTGTGGTTCATGCGCAATGGTGCACCAGCACATTTTTTGATTGCAGTGCGTAACCACCTCCACGCTACATATTCCGGGAGGTGGATTGGAGGTACCGGACCTATTGCTTAGCTTCTACACTCCCTAGAAACTAGCTTCTCCTTTGGATTCCTTCTGCTGGAGCCACTTAAAACCGTTGTGGGTGAGACGGTGGTGGTTACAGTAGAGCAGTGATTCCCAAAGTGGTCTATATAGACCCCCAGGGGTCTATATCAACAAAAAATAATTTAGGGGTCCATGAGGTGTAAATGAGGGTCTGTGATCCATTAAACTAGATCGGGGCTTTAATTTTAAAAGATACCAAGTTTTATCTATTTAAAGATTTACTTACTAAATTTAGTGAGGTTAATTTGCTCTTAAAAAGTGACAGTATAATTTTTTTTTAAAAAAGGGCTATTTCAACATTTTTTTCCAGAGTTAAGCTAAAAAAGTATAATACTGCAGCCCCCGAATTTTTTCAATTTGTCACAGATAATATTCCAGATCATTTTAACCTACGTTCAACATTTAAACGCATGTTATTCAGATTTTAAAACCAGGAGTGAAAACTCTTTGACTATGGTAATACCACATGTTGTGTCTAACGACTATTTGGCGATAGATTCTTTGAGTTGGCAACTTTCTCACACCTGTGGGGAAGGGGTTACTGTGTTTTGGAGAAAGAAGGTTTTTTGACCCTCGAGCGAGGTAGTCTGGGGAAGAGAATCCCTTGTTTTTGGAAGTGCGAAGCGCTGGAGTGTTTCTGGGGGAATTGAATTCCTGTGGTGATAGATCGACGCACAGCGCGTGATCTGTTGTACCAAGAATAGAGTGTCTTTGGAGTGTTTTAACACGATGGACAGTGTTTGTTTGATTGTAGTGATAATCAAGATAATTTTGTTTGAATTGATAGATGTGAGAAGTAGCTTAGAGAGAGAGAAAGTAAATGAGAGGTACTACACCACACTAGGCAAGGAATTCACATTGAAAAAAATTTCACATTACAATAGGAACTGATCGTAGTATGCGCTAATGAAGATCTTAAAATTAAGAAATGGATGTCAGCAATTTCGGCTTTAAAATGACAAGCTTGTTATTTATCTCGAATTGTGGAATATTGGGAGGAAGTTTTTAATTACTTTTCCTAGTGAGAAGCAGTTTCAGCGCTCTCCAAAACAAACAAAGAAAGAAAAACTGGAGACAGAGTCTCTACTAACAGAGAAGATTTAAGGTTAAACCTGACAATATTGATACCAAATGTTGAAAATTTGCTATTGAAGCACCAGATTCATCCCTCCCATTAGTATATAATTTACATGTTGTTTGTTTATTTTATGCCTTAATTAACTTTTAACTTAATTAATTAATATATTATTGTTAAATTTTAAACACTATACTTCATTAGCTAGAAATTTAATTTTCTTTTAAAGTAGTATTAGTACCAGTTGTCAAAAAGACATTTAAGTTGATAAATTTGCAAAAAAATTCAATATTAATTAAGCAGGGATCTACCCCAAATCCAAAAACAAACCAAAGGGTGTATGAGACAAAAAAAAGTTTGGGAACCTCTGCAGTAGAGGATGTCATGATATAGATCATCGTCACTTCAGCTGACATCGCCAGCACACTGGATTTGCTTGGACGCGTCCAACAATCCTTCATCCGTCGGTGTTGAATGTGCCATGACCTACGCGGCCGCAATTTCAAACAATTCCTGTGACAATCACTTGTCGTTGCATTTCTGACATCGAGCTATTATGCATTGTTCGTATCGTAAACATGCTTTACGTCTAATAAATGTATTTCTTGCCTCTTATTTCCCCTTTTCATTTCACTCGACATCATATCCTTCATAGCTGCTTTTGCTAATCACTCCGGCTAAACGTGGTTGGCAACCCCATGTTCTATCGTGATTGGTCGTCCCCATGCAGCCTACTATCAACCCTCTGAATTCGTCGGTCGAATTCGGCAACACCCTGTACACTCAGAAAGATCATGAGAATTAGTTTACAAAAATAGCGTTCCTTTTCAGTAGTCATTAGAAGTAAAGTAAACCTTAGTTGCGTTATTTATGGACAATGCACACAAATTAAGAAAAAATAAAATCCTTTTGTCTCCTTTTGCTTCATGTGTCTTTTTTTTATTGCAGTTGGAAGAATTAGAGAAAGCCTTTGCCCAAACCCATTACCCGGATGTATTTACAAGAGAAGACCTTGCAATGAAAATCAATCTCACTGAAGCAAGAGTCCAAGTAAGTCAGATGTCAATCACACACAGAGATTAATATTCGAGTAATTAAGCAACAGGGAAATTTCAATAGAAGAGTGTGGTGTGAAATGTTAAGTAATAGGACCCTATTTTTCAATATTTTTTGCTCGGTTTTGAGTCAATGTGAACCTCGTGATTTTTTGAGTCATGAACAAGTAATGAGAATGAAACCTGAGTTAGTATTAATATTCAAACTATATAAGGACTTATAATGTGTTTTTAAAAGATGTTATAATCAATTATACTTTTATGTATGCAGGGACCGATTCATTGAATATAGAATTGATGTTAATCTTTTAATAATTTGATGAGTTATTATTGAGATGCATTCAAATATCGTTTACTATTTATATAAGAGTATTATTTACTAAGGTGTATTATATTTATTATGAAGAAGATTTACTATTTATTTTAAGCTATATTTTTTATTTTATTAAGGAGACTTACTGTTTTCTTTTAAAAAAAACTATTGTTATTAAGAAGAGTTATTATTTATTATTAAAAAAACATTAAAAGAGAGCCAGTTTCATTAAAGCTATGCCAATTTTAAAACAAACAGTTTAATGAGAAACTAAATGAAAGAAGGTTGGTTGGAGCGTAACATCAGCACATAGCATGGTGTGGAATTATAGTCATTGTGAATCATATTGCAGAAACATTCCACATAGATAGAAAAATCACAATACATACCTTTAGAATTCAAAAAATTACGAGTGAAAAAAATGTGATATTCCACAAGAATTTCTGGTCTCATCTCACTTTACAAGTGATTTTCATTCATTACCATCAAGAATGAGGTTCCTGAATCTATAAACTTTAATCGCGCCCGGGTTGGATTAATGTTAACTGATAAGTGCATCATCATCACAGGAATCGGGAGAGACACGCAAGTCACTGTCATTATTTTAAATATTCTAAATCCAAGACGACAACCCCCCGGTGGTCGAAGTCAAAGTTCCGTTACGACAATTTGGAGAGGCCGAGATCTCAGAGGGATGCTGAGGGGGTGGGCATGATTTATTCGTCTGTCCGCTTGCCTTTCCGCACCGCAGCCCCCACTGGCTCCCCAAGGACGACCCCCTCCCCCTTTAAAGACACACTCATCGTTAAATCCAATGCGCAATCTGAAACGGGATTTCAATCAACACTCTTACCTGATGTTAAGGGCAGGGTGCACCAAGAGACAAATTTTACTTTTAGGTCCAATTTCCCGTTTAATTTAACACATTATTAAAGACGTAACGATTTACAAAATATGAGAAGTATTAATTTATTGTTCTGAAATGGGCGTAAATGTTTTTTTTCCTTAAAAACAAACATCTTGTTTTGTGGAAATGGATGATTTATTTTATTTTACTGCTTTTTTGTCAATACTAGAATTACGTGCGAGTGAGCTTATACTAAGATAAATAAAGGCACTATTTTTAAATAATAAATAATTGGATCTTAATATTTATGAAAATTAATTTATTTATCATTCAGAATGTCTCCCCTTGATTTAATTTGCTATTCTCAATATTTCTTAAACTACTTTTCCTCAAATGAAATCCCATTTTCAAACTATATTCAGTAAATTCTACACTCAGCAAATGTACCTCAAACTCCATGCATAAAAAAAAAATTAGAACGTATTGTTTAGCAAATTCTAATTTTTAATCAGCTACAGAAACAGTTATCAGTTAAGCATTATAACAAACGATTTATACAATCAAGAAAAAAAATTGAACTTATAATTTTAACTATCAAACAACTAATAAAAAATATAAAATTAATTCACGAAAGATATTTTAAGAATTTTCTTTATCAAAAATAAACAATAAAAATTGATTCCAGTGACATATCTTAAGAAAATAATTGCTCTTTGAAGCTTTATATTTATTATTGTCCACCCACTTAATATTTTAAGAGAAATATATTAAATACATTAACTATATAATATAATTATTCTGTATTAGTTATTATTTGTCTATTAATATTTAATGTGTTGAGTAAGAAGTACACAATTGTATCTATCAAAATAATTTTTATAGTTGTAAGTTTGATATTCTCAGTATATTGAACTTGTTTTTGTCATAGCAAGTAAAATATACCATGTTGCTTAGGAATTCAACATTTTTAATAAATTATTCTTAATGAAAAGTTATTTTATATAACATATTAAATTCACCAAAATAAATAAATAAACTAAAATATTTAATCAAGTTGGCAATGGAAATAATTACAAAACCGACATTAAAACAAAACGCTTAACCTGTTTTTTTATTATTTTTTTTATCTCAGATTTAATATTAAGCGAAAATTTAACTTGCAATGAAGATAATAATTTTAAAAAAAATTTGAGAAACATAAAATAATGGTAATTCACTACAATATTTAATACATTTAAAGCCCAAACATACCAAATAAAGAAATCAGGAAAAACATTTTAAGACAAAAAAAAATAGATTCGTCTAAAAAATGTTTTTTTTATAAATATTTTAAAATATGAATAACTTGTGTGTGTGTGTGTGATACTCTCTCTTGTTCTTAGAGTTTTCCTTAAATTATCAATGATAACACACACACACATATAAATTAAGGCGGTACATCAATTGATACGTTACAGGAATACTTGATTTTTTACGTGTTTTTTTAAATTCTTTTAAATAAGAACTTTAACAGATAAATACTTCATTGATATTACTTCTTTTTGAAGATTATGTTCCTTTTTGGAGAAAGTAGCCTCAAACAGTGACACCTTCTGTTTCATGTAAAAAATTTGTATTATGTATAACTAGAGCACATAATGCAAGCAATCACTATTCTAAATGACGAAATGCTCTTATCCATCCGAAATACTGCAGTTGCAGTGAAAAACGTTTTACAAGGATGGGCCAGATGCGATCTCGAAGCGAAACAGACTTATAACTCTTTCATATGTACTTTAAATCTAATTTCTGTCATAAAGTCTCTGCCCTACTTTAGTTAAATATTAATACGAATTTTTAAAAAAAGTTGCAAAAATAATCAAAGTTTGAATTCTTTCACGGATAATCTCGATCTGACAGCGATCATTAATTGAGTCGTTTTACACTTAAAACAACATGTTCAAGTACAAGAATTCTTGCTGAAAAAGTTAAACATTCCAGGATCTCTCTAGTCGGTAAACTTAAACACAAAAATTTAAAGAAAAAATATCCAATTGGTTTTTCAACTCGCCTTACACACTAGAAACAATAAATAAATTTTAGCAGCCTTCTTGTAAAGAGTGTTTTTTTTTCCAGGTATAGAAGTTTAAGTTGGCATTACTTTCCAAGATGGCGACCGATTTAACAGCTGTCAAGTGATTTATTCTCAGTTTGGTTTGGCAATTCATCATGAATAGACTCACGCCTGAACAACGCTTTCAAATTGTGCAATTTTATTTCGAAAATAATGGTTCTGTGCGGAATACGTATCGCGCACTACGTCCATTTTATCGTCGACAAAATCGTCCATCAGAGCAGTTAATTTGATTAACCATGGAACGTTTTCGCACCACGTTTACTCTAATTGATAACTCGCATCCCCAGAGACGCCGTACGGTGCGTACAGAAAAAGCTATTGCTACTGTAGAGTGTAACATTGAGGAAGACCCGAATGAGCACAGGAATTCCATCGAGCACAGGAATTGGATCTGTGTCCATCCACTTTATGGAAGATTTTGCGGAAGGATCTTGGTTTGCGTGCTTACAAAATCCAACTCGTGCAAGAATTGAAGCCAAACGATCATCAAGCAAGGCATAGATTCGTCGAATGGGCCCAAAACGAGATTGCCATTGTTCCCGATTTTCATAAGCGAATTTTGTTTAGCGATGAAGCGCACTTCTGGTTGAATGGCTACGTCAACAAACAAAACTGCCGCATTTGGAGTGAAGCTAATCCACAAGTGTATGTCGAAACACCGTTACATCCAGAAAAACTGACTGTTTGGTGCGCTTTATGGGCTGGTGGAATCATTGGTCCGTACTTCTTCAAAAACGATGAAGGCCACAACGTTACAGTCAATGGTGATCGGTATAGAGCCATGATTACTAACTTTTTCATTCCTGAATTGAACAATCATGATGTCCAGGAGCTGTGGTTCCAACAAGACGGCGCAACATGTCACACAGCTCGTACCACAATCGATTTATTGAAAGACACGTTTGGTGACCGCCTAATTTCACGTTTTGGACCAGTGAATTGGCCTCCGAGATCTTGTGATTTAACACCGCTAGACTATTTTCTGTGGGGCTATGTAAAGTCATTGGTCTATGCGGATAAGCCACAAACGCTTGACCATTTGGAAGACAACATTCGCCGTGTTATTGCCGATATACGGCCACAAATGTTGGAAAAAGTCATCGAAAATTGGACGTCCAGATTGGACTACATCCGAGCCAGCCGTGGCAGTCCTATGCCAGAAATCATATTTAAAATGTAATGCCACAAGATTATCTTTCGAATAAAAAAAATTCATGTCAATCGAATAATACATCGTTGTTTTATTGCAATTTAAAGTTCTATACCTCTAAAAAAAACACCCTTTATTATAACGATGAAAAAAACACTAGATAAGGGAGTTTAAATGATTTTCGAAAAACTAGTTTTTTTTATCATAAAATATAATGTATACTAATTAAAAGGAACTATTTAAAATTAAATTGATTGATAAATCAAAAGGATTTAATTGATAAATCAAATAATTAATAATCAAATTTAAGCTGATAATGCACATTTTTTATTTATTACGTAAATTATGCATACTTTTATTTATAAATCACTGTTATACGTGTTTATTAATTTCGAAAGATATTTAATTTTAATGCTTTTAAAACTTTTTTGGAACAATCTAATTTAAAACTTAAAAACTTTTTCGTTGCTGGTCTAAAATTTTCTCAAGGCACATCTGTGTACCACGCCATATCGATTGTTGATCACTGCTGCACATGATATGACCATCCACCTCTAAGATCCCCTCTAAGTTGCCCTTTTAGCGTAGTTTATTATTGTATTATGCCCTATTTTTTAATGATTATTTTAAATAAATTTAATTTTTTAACTCTTTGTACTTCTTAAAATTCAGGTAATATATATTTACTATAACAAATAAATTTTTATCTACCGAGCAAATTGTAGTACTACCACAATCACTTTAATTTTCAATACCGGAGATTAGATCCATTTTTGAGTTATGTATATTCTTTATCAGTGGTTGTCAACTGGTAGTCCTAGAAACATTCGTGATGGTCTGCAGAGAAATGTTTTATTTTTGAATGATTAATCCATAATTTTGCTACCTTTAATGCGTGAGTATATTTCCCATTAATAAAGCAAAATTTTTTAGATTATTACTCGATATTTGTATTTACCTTGCTCTCTAAATTCAAATGAGTAGTTTGTCAAAGATAAAATGATACATTTAGAGATCCATAAAGTTCTAAACGTTGGCAGCCGCTGCTCTACATAATCTCATAACGAGTAACATGAACACCTGTTATTGTCGACAATTTAAGTTTAGCAGCTTTTAAATTCCTCCTATAAAATTCAATAAGAAACATACCGTAAAATTCGGCATATAACGCGCACTTTTAACAAAAAAAAATAAAATAAAAATTTACGGAAGTGCGTTAGATACCGGGTATAAAAATTATAGCTATATATATATATATATATATATATATATATATATATATATATATATATATATATATATATATATATAGAGAGAGAGAGAGAGAGAGATGGGAATTCAAAAAATAAGACGTCTCCATACATCGAAATGCTGTTTATTTAAGAGAAATGACATACCTTAAGAACTTAAAGGGTTGTAATTCTAGAAGTGTACTATTTATTTCTTAAGCGCGGAATAATATCTTGAATAAATGACTTAAAATCATAAGAATGTTGCTCACGTACATTTCGGGCTCGTAAAAAAGGGGGTACGTATTATATACGGCGAATATTGTCTCGATCCTTCGATCTTGGGCGTGAGAGGGTTCGATTAAGTATCAGACATTTCTCAAGTTAAACACTTTTATTTCTTTTAACACTTATTAGGCTTTATGAGGATTATTGAGAATGCATTTTAATATTTATAAACCCGATGAGAAATCAATCTTATCAATCTAACTATATAAATATGAGTACTTATCTATTTTCCTGAACGCTATTGCTGCTACACTTGCTTAATTGTCAGCCGTAAGGTGTATGGCTTCTCTTTCTCTTAATCTTTCCTTCTGCGATTAATAATACTAAGTGTGACCACCCATCGCTCTCACACTATGCTTTCTTCTTAGAATCAACCAACACCGCCTACTCCACGACAATCACTTTATATAGAAGCTCGCATTTACATAAAATCAAGTTTTCTCTATGGAAAACGGTTTTCAACTAAAATCACAGTTAAAAAGAGTATTTTACCCAAGAGGATTAGGGAAAGCCCGAATAAAGCACGTGCCAATATGCCTAAAAATTAAAAATTGCAGCTTGAAAGTATAAGTGCGTTATACGGTGGTGCAACGTTATACACCGGATTTTACAGTACGTACATTTATCTAGGGAAAGTATTATTAATTTAATAAATATATAATTGACATAAGTTCCTAATTTTGGGAGAACTATCTAAACACGGTGTAATATCAAGCATTATTTTAAATTAAAGCATGACTTACTTGTTCGAATCTTTATTTACCACATAAACGTTAATTTCCTCGATAAATTTCCCCATTCAAGTATTCCTTTCAGAGATACGAATCTGGAAGAAACACAATTTGTTGGACTTTCCCCAGGTCAGACGGAACTGCCGATTTTATGTCGTCGGATACAATTACCGGACTATTTTGTTGCGGCCGGAGGACAGGGGTGGTAATGGGCAGGGGGTGGAGCGCAGGGATTAGTGCAGGGATGGTGTTAAATACACAACCTTATTCCACTTAATCCACCCTCGCCTTTGAATAAGTGCACCGCCCCATCTGCTGCACCCGCAAAGGAGTACGGAGGTGCTTGTTTTTTCAATCAAAAATTATTCTTCCCCACCCCAGCTTTTTTCCCCTTCTTCTTCTTCCCTTTAATTAACGCGCTCTGTTGCAGAGATGACAGAGAGGAGAAGTTTTTAGGCTCGAATTAATGTTTCTTTGATATTTTCTTACGAGGAAGAATCTGCTAATGAAGAGTTTTTGAGGCGAGAGCAAATGGAGATTTATGTCCTGTGTTTACGCGAGATGCTGTTTGCTATATAAAATGTATTTTAAAAAAGTAGAATGCGTATAATAATCTTGTTCTTCATTGTAACTGAGGGTGCTCCCTGGCTTTAAATACAGTGTATTTATTACGAACTTGTCCCCTTCCCCTTTCATGATCTCAGTTTTTTTTATCAGCTAGGGATTACGTACTATAATTATTTTTCATTGGGCTCTGAATACAAAAAAGGTATATAGTCTGAAGACATATTTTTAAAAATAATACAGCACAAGATAATATTGAAGTCTCAACTCAGAATAAATTAGCCCTGAAATATTATAACGATTGTTTAAAAGCTATTGAGTATGCCTGCCAGTAATTTAGAAAATTTAATTTCGTTTTCTATTGTGTAAATCTCCTTAGGCCGTAATCACTGCAGTAAGGTATAGCTAAGTAGTTTTGCTAATAGTTTTGCATCTAAATTCAGTTTCCATTGTAACAGTTTTTTTAGCATCATCAATTATATACGAGAAGGTATATTTATCAAAGTACATATATATAATTTAATTTACGAATTTAAAACGATTTCATATTAATTTTGAAATTAAATTTACTCATTATTTCTTTTGAAGTATGCTGAGAAAAGAAAGTTTTTCCTTTTGTGTCTGTGTGTCTGTGTCTGTTAAAATTCTCTATCTGTTTTCTTCTTTCGACAAAAATAACAGTACAATATACTTCTAATTTTGGCATAATATTATTTATTTCGTTGAAAGTGTTTCCAGCTTTTATTAAGTGGATTTTAATATTTGTATAATGTATTTCTTGTGTGTGTGATTATTATTATTCTATTAATGAGATTAATTCTTTCCCAAACTTCCCAGGTGATACCTTAGCTCATTTGAATTATATTCAACGGATATGTATTATTCTTAGAATGTAAATTTCTTGTTGTTTATGGTCAACTACAGTAATAAAAAGAAACCCTCTATAATTTTATGTTATTTCATTTCCATACTTCCTGTTTACTATGTCATGTTTGAAAGTTTTTTAATCGCTTTTGCCCTGTGGACCAGTTTTGTGTGGACGGCTATATCTCCCCCTCCAAATTAAAAACTTATTCTTCAGGATGACGGAAATCTATTGTACTTAAGGTACATTTTATTTATATATTTAAATAATAACAAATGCATTAAAATAAAGTTATAATTCCTCGATAATGTAATCCCCTTTCCTGACCTGATTTTACACCGACTAGTCCTAGTCTGCGAACCTAACATAACTAACAGAAACATCTTGAACTGTGAAACGATATTGTTGTAGAAAATAATAGAAAATCAAAATGCCCAAACGGAATTTTTTTTAAAATAGCGAGGAAGATTTAAGTGTATGTAATATTTGAAAAAAAATTTAGTGATTCTGATCTGTAAAAAAAAAGGCATGAAAAGCAACTCTAAGACAAACAAAATGTTTATTATTAACTATTGACCACTAACTGTTTTATTCCCCCAGGTGTGGTTCCAGAACCGGCGTGCCAAGTGGCGCAAAGCGGAGCGTCTCCGCAAAGAGCGTGAGGAGAAGCAACGCCCTTTGATGGAAGGGGAAAAGGGCGTCTTGCAGCCCCTGGGGCCGCCCTCGGACTCGGAGGACAGTAATCCCGAGGGGCATAAGGATCCGCCCCACACCACTCTGTGCGGAGATTCGGAGTGCGGTTGGAGGTGTCAAGACAAAGACGACAATAAAGAAGTATGTTGAGAAATTAGTTTTTTTAATTCTTCAATAAAATGAGAAAAAAATAATCAACATTTTTACATTAAACATGAAGGAGAGATTAGAATTTTTTAAAAACCAATACTTCTCTCCTCATGAAAACGGTTACAGTTGGATGACTGATTAACATCTTAAGGACTATAATATTGCTGGATTGAAATTCAATTTCTTAATTTCATTTTAAATATATTCTCCAATGTAGAAATGGAACACAAATATAAATGGTACGTTTCGAGAGCCCTTTAAAGTTGTTCACGAGCAATCAAATTTATTTTAAATTGCTACAAACCACCTTCGGCAGTCACAAATATCTTTAGAAGTCCGTAGAAACCACTTGAGATCCTATGTTCTAAAACAGGGATATCCAACCCAAATGACCTTGCGGGCCATTTCGGAAAAACATTATAATATCTTGGGCCACACATAAAAATATGTACCTTTATATCAGGTTTGGAATAAAAAAAACATTTATTGGAGTGAAAATTTAAAAAGCAGAATGAATTATTATTATTGTTTTCGTTATTTTTCATGCATACAGACACAGATAATATAATAATGTTTATATAATATAATAATGAAATGATCAAATAATGTTTAAAATATTACAGTTGCCATTTTCTTGAAAATTACGGTGTTCCTTTTGAATTGATCTTTCGTTACTCATTGTCGAAATTTGATTGTGCTGTCATTCTCAAACGATGAAGTACACATCGCAAATATCAATTACAAAGTTTAGTCATACTTTTAGGATACTCTATATTTAGTCTAATAGGTTGTCTGTTTTAATGATATTTACCGGTAATAAGCACAAATTTTCCTGACATCCCAATATATGTATTTGCATATCAGTTTAAATCATAAATATATGTTTCCTTAATTGATGATGAATTGTAATTGATGAGTAATGGAACTAATTCTGTTGCAGCTCAGTCCGAATGAGAAACAGATCACTCTTTCCAGTTCTATACACGATCCACTGAAAGTTAAATCGGACAACGGGAGCGATGACAACAAGCTGGAGGAGCCAGAACCACTGAAGCTATCATCGGGGGCTTTCTCTCCCTCCGCCGCCCTCTACAAGGACTACTTCCCGGCCTTGAGGCCCACTCGCTTGATGCCTCCTCCCTTATGGTCCACGCTCAGAGACTGGTAAGGACTTATAACTTGATTTAAACTAACGCTTCGGACCTAAATATTTAAAGAATATTTAAACTTTTAAGTGCTGACAAACTACTATTATCATTTAAAAGGATAAAATTCAAAAAAGAAAAGCTAAAAATATATTGACATAGACTTGAAAAATAGATTATAAATTGTTAAATAAACATTTTTAAATCAAAAGTTAAATTGACATTTATAATTTTCCTTCACTTTGTGTGCTATTTTTTGTTCGGTTTTCCATCAAATCGAGGCCAGCCGTCATTCTTGTTCTCCCACCAAAATTCTTTAGCTTTCCGAAACTATTTTCACTTTCCTAGTTAATGAAGCGATGTCCAATTATTGGTCCAGTGTCAGCATTATTTTCACAGAACATATATTTTACTTTTTTAATTGATTATTCATTTCTGATAAACACCGTAGATATTGCGACAAACCACTTAATTTTGAACTATATATAAGTGACGAGAACGACACTGTCCTTTGATTAGATTTCAAACGGATCTATACACGATCCTTCAATTAATACTCTAGGGGTAAATTTATTTGTTATTGTTTTTTATTGTTAGTTCTTTTGAAAACTTTCTCACGAAGAAGACTTGAATTATTCAAATGAGTTGTTATATTTAAGCATGGACATTTAGGTACGCGAAGTTAGTCGAGAGTAAGTTGACGAGTAGTCTCTGGATGGTCTATTAGTGCGAATAAGTTATAAGATTAAGTTTAATGATTACGACCGGAGGTCGTACAGCAAATAAGATAATTATGGTCAATTATACCATAGAAGTCCTAAGCGTTTCAAGAGTAAGTGAAGTAGTACTCATATATTAAATTGTATCAAGAGTAGTACTCAATGGCACACAAAAGGAGGCCCTAGGGTTCCGGATCTACTCAAAGGCCTCGATTTTTTTCCGGTTGATTATATTCTAAATACATAATACGTAAAATTTAATTAAGCGTTTGTTATTAATGATTAGTTTTATTAATTAAGGCTAATTATTTATTCAATAATCAGTTTTTACTGTTTTTTGTTCCCGAAAATCGACAAAATCAAAAGGAGCATGATACAGGAATGGTGGACTTTCGACCTTTGAAAAATTAAATACTCGTATTTTAAGTATACCTTAGCCGTGTGATTACTCTTCTGATTAATAACATTGTGCATTTCCTAACCTTAGTAGTTTGATTTTAAGTTAGTGGTATAATAAATCTGAATTTGAAACTGGTTATAGCTGATCTTTACTCGAATCTCAAACACCAACCTCAAGTTGGTTGTTGTAAGTTAACCCACCATTTTCGAAACTTCTACATTATTTATTGCCTTACAGAAACCAGATTATCTACCGTAAATAGATAACATAACCTAGTCAGAGGAATATACCGAATTAACAATCATCCATCAACATCTTCTCACGTCATGCATTTTTCAGAAGGATAAAAACACACTTTCATTTTTTTTAAAGAATTCACAGTGTTATTGGATATAAACAAATTTTGTTTTAAAGGTGGTTATCCTCTGGAACCGATAGAGAAGCTTCTATTATAAATTATTAATAGAAATATTATTAATTAACATGATACAATGAAAAGATGTACAGATGCACAGTCTGTTGGAAAAAAATGTAAAAAAATGCTCTCCTTATAAATGAGATATTTCAATATTATCATTATTTATGTAAATTACAACATCAATCTCAATGGATATAAATTTGTGTGTCTCTTAATTTCATTCATACTTTCTTTAATTTTCCTTGAATATTTTTTTGTGAAAGCTCTTTTATTACGTAAATCGCAATTTTTCTAATTATTCTTTTCTTTTAAATTGTAATACTATTGATTTTTTTTGTGCACACTTTTTTTATCATCTAAATATTTTTATTTCAATACGTTAAAATAAAGAATAACGTAGACTTTTCTAAATATTTGGTGTGAATAATGTCCTAATTTGCTTCCCTAAAGAGAAATAGTCGTAACAGCCGGATGGTCATGGTTTCGAACTCGTGGCCGAGTTTGCTTCTGCGAAAAGTGGGTTTGAGTCTAAATGCCAGTAAAGACCGTTGTGAAAAAGTCTGATTCATGTTAACCACTTTATTGTGGCGCCCCCGTTTGAGAGGGCTCAACTATGTGTCACGGAAATCGAGCGATGCCGAGTATATTCGTCAATCTCTCTATGAATATAAATATTGGGGTATTATTTATAATACTCCGAGTTTTTATTTTATAAAATTGCCTATTTTTTACTTATTCTTATCGTAAGAGGTCTATAAAGTAATTTAGCTTGGGGTTCATGAGACCAATGACCTCAACTTCGGGCCAACAACTATCACTGATCTCAGAGTAGTGGCGTAGCTTTCACCGTATCAGCCGTATCAATGATATTGGGCCATTATGCTACAGGGGCACCAACATGTGTAATATTTTGTCGCTTTCATTCAAGCTTTATTAAAGTTGTAATAGACGACCCTCGTCGTCCATTAGTGTGTGAAGGTCGGAAGGAAGATTAATCATATTCAAAACAACTTCTATTTATTCCCAATTATGAACAACAAGGCGAATTCAGTAACTCAAGTTCAGAAATGCACCAATTCCCAAATATGAAAGCAATAGAGAGGTAGACGAAATGTTAGAAGACTTTAAACAATAAATCGGATCACTTACGTCTAGGCAATACACTTTCTAATTCCAAGCGACTTAATACAATTGAATCCTTAGATGACTAAATCGTCAGTTTTAATGTTACACAAATAAGCTACGAAGTGCTTACGCCTCACTTCACGTTTGATCAATTCCTGTATCGTATAGCAGTCTAACCTCTCTCTCAAACTCGAAAGTTTAATCGTTATACACAAATCTTAAATTACAGAATCACACCTTCTTCTTCGTAGGAAGGCTTATAACAGAATAATTTTTAAAGACCCAATATTCCCCAAGAGAAGTATTAGTGAAAAAAACGGGAATAGACCCGTTGCAAAGTGCTCATTTTTATTTATTTTCTAATAAAGGGCCCTCAGGGAATTTTTATACAGGGCTCACTCTAGACTAGCAACGACAGTGGTTTAGCGCCTGATCGGGGTCACGGATTTATCCAATGGCTGATTATAAATCAACTTTCCGACTTTGCCCTTTTTAGGCTAACATCTAAAACACATTATTATCACCCATAAATAAATTCGTTATATGAATTTAATTGTTTTATTCCGGCAAGGCCTAAAAAATATTCGAAACATCTTAAAATTTGAGAATATTTTTTTCTCAAAATTTACAATTTAAATAGCCAATGGTCACTCTTTTTTACGTCATGACGCAAAATTTTGAAGCTTATTCATGACTAATATACTCGTCAATCGCAGTTAAATGGTTAAATATGTCGAGGATCGAAATCTTCCCATTAGTATGGAGAGTGGGATGTATATAAACTCGGGTGTGTCTCTCCCATCACTAGATCGTGGATCAGAATTAAGTTATTCGTCGCCAGAGTTGTTTCAGAGTATGACGTTAATGGAAAATCAATCAATCATTAAAAAGATAGCCACACACACACAATTACATTCAAAATTCGAATTCAATAATTTTTTCCATGAATTTGACGTTATTTAACAATCATATACTGAGTTGGGCACAGTAAGCCTTGGTCCTCATGGGCTGTCGTGCCACTGAGTTAAGTTAATAATCATGCATTTTAATGCCTTATTTCAAAAAGAAAAATGCGTGACGTGAATATCAAAATAAAACAATGAAAATAAGCATTTTTACATGCAAGCTTAATTTGTAATTTTTGAGTTTAAAAACTTTTTACATTAAAAAAAAATCGTTTTATATTTGTTTACTTGAAATGTAACTTTGCATCTACAATCATAAGAACAAAGATATTTTTTTTATTAGTCGGATGGGGAGAGCAAGCGCATACCTTTGACGATGATATATAAAATATACGCAAATAAAAGTTATTTACAGTTAATTGTTATTAATTTTACCAAATTAATATTAACTCCCGAGTGGTAAATGATGGGTAACGATTGATGTTGGCGATATTTTGTCAGGGTCTGATTACATTATTTGGTAACTTATTCGGCTAACACAACACAATATCCACATAAGTAACTTTATAAAAACCGAAATGACACGAAATATACTTTATTTGGAAAATCTAATCAGTTTAAGGTATTTAATTTTTAGTATTATAGTTTGAATTACTCGATGTAAATATGTGCTTTGTACCCTTCTGCAATAATATATATATATATATATATATATATATATATTAAATGTCAGTTGTAATTTATTAAAGCACGAGTATAGCTTTCATTTCCAGTTAGCTAAATGTAAAATCTCCTCCACCCTTGTTCTAGTTATTTAGAAATAAAATGAGATATTTAAAATCTTTTACAATTATTTTAAAATAAAATTAATTTTAGTTCTTAAGTTTTTCTTCATTGTATCATTTTACTTTACAGTCAAACAAGCGGTCGCCAGCACTGTATTGAGGCTTTGTTATCTTCCTCAACTCCTGGAGATCTGCCTCGGTTCCCATTCCCTCCCCTCTGCTTTCCTTCTTCTCATCACTTGGCGACATCTCACCCACTGGCGAACACCACCACGACGCCAACTTTTTTCCCAATCAAAGGTCAGCAATGAGTTACTAATATTGTAAAATATGCTTTATTATACATTTCATTCTTCCCCCTTGTGCATGAACTCTCTCAATACTTTTTCCTAAAAAGTTCACGTCGATGACATGGCAAATTGATTTAATATTTTTAATTTGGATACTTAAATATTTCTTTTGAAATAATTTCTAAGTTATATCAAATGTATATGGTTATTAAAATAAAAACTCCAGGTACACTAATTTAGTCAAATGAAATATGAAACTGAAGGCTGAACTGCATATAAGCGCCATTAATTACAACTCATTTGGGTGTTTTTGTTAGTGGCATAAAATCTTCCCAAGAAATTGTGCAAAATACAAGATAAAAAAATAGGAAATGTTTTCTTCATTCTTTTATAAAAAAACAAATCTATAAATGACCAGATCTTTTTTTTTAAAAAAAAAAAACGAAACAAATTTGCGTCGAATTAGGTTTTACGATAAAAATTAGGAGGGGGGGATAGTACATTAAATTTTTAAAAGGTTGAATTCCTCGAAACATAAGAGGATAATGTGCGAATTCATTCAAAAAATCGAAGTCCCAAAGCCACAATGTTTAAACAAAAATCAATAACATTGAAAGGCTTGGCAATCGTAAGAATGTTTACACAGAAGCTTAAAATCTTATCAAAATTAATACTACTATGCACATACAACTGAGATCACTTATAAATAACTAATATTATGTTTTATGTATATATATATCTAAGCATCTTTTAGAATATTTTCATCTCTTAAAATTTAATCTCAAGTTAATTTAAACATTATTAAAATGACGATTATTTTGGTTGGTAAAAGAAAATCTATTGATTGTATCTATTCTGTAGTTGAATGTTAGAAGATATAATTTTTCCAGCTTAGAACTATCTCAACTAATTATTTTCTAAATTGTTCTTCTTCAGTTCCTCTGTGCGCATGTAGCTTCGGCCGCCACCTTTCGCCTTGTCCAGGGGCAAACCGACCAAGTCCCCTACTCCAGTCCCCTCCAAGCACAGGGGGTGGCCCTGGGGATCTATCTGAAATGAGGAGGAAGATCCGCGAACACTACCAGCCGACCTTGCTCCGCCCCATCGCCACCACATCCCCCTCTTCTCCATCAGGACTATCCTCTACCCTAGACTGGACAATGTCACGTGATCTTGTAAAGTCTAAATGATGGTTTAAATTTCCGGGATTGACAGTGATCTTTCAATGTTTTTTGCTAGAATCATGGATCTCTGCTCTTGCTGTTTCATCGTAGTTTATTCAGGTAGAACTGACCGAACAAAAAGGCCGAATCATCGTTTCTGCACAGATTGAAAGTCGAGGAAAAATGGATTCAGGGAGTTGCTTGTACGTAGCTTGAATCTGAAAGAGTTATTCATACCAAAAAGTTGATTGGCTCTTTTGTGAAACTTTAATCTGACTATAAACAGATATCCCATGAGGAGAATCTTTTTTTTCAAAAGGACCTACCCTAGGAAGGCAATGACGAGGTGAAGCTAGAGCCTTAGTGACTGGTGTATTTAACAATAGTTTGATTAAAATTAGGGGTATTCAATATTTTACACCTGAAGGCCGCATCAAAAAATTCACAATGATCCGTGGTCCACACGCTGGTCAAAAAATAGTGTAATCCGAAACTTTACATAAAAGGAGTTTGTTTTACAAGACTGTAAGTGATTTTAAGTGAAGAGATGCCGTTACAAATTTGTATTTATAAGTTGGTTTCAAAAAAGTTTAATGGAAGTTTTTTTTAAAAAATATTTACAATACAGTAAATTTTTTGAAACGCATTCGCCATTTCCAGAATCTTTTTTCACAAATGGATGTCAAACACATAAATGGAATGTTTTAAATATGAAGAATAGAGAAGAAGAAAAAAAAAAAAAGTGCTTTTACGACAAAAAGCTAACAAGGCAACTTTTCTTGAAATTGCCTCAAATTCAAATGTGGGGACACCAAAATGTTATAAGTGGGCCACGGGTTGAAGATCCCCATTTTAGATTTGATGCTTAATATAAGTATTAATAAGCCCTCTCAAACAATAACATCGAATCGTTTCAAATAAAGTTTTGCTTAACTTAATATGAACCATTCTTAGAGTTAAACTTTATGCGTTTAGCCAGGGGTGGTCAAAATTCAGCCCGCGGGCAAAATTCGACCCTTCTAGACAGAAAACTAAATAAACAAAAAAGATCTTTTATGTTTGACTCAAAATGCTTTTGTGAACAAAGTTTTTCTAGCATGAAGATCAACAAAAGTAAATATAAATACAATTTGGTTGACATTAACTTGCATGAATGAGTGAGTAAATATTAACGTGTCGCATTGTTCAGCTACACAAAGGTTTTTGGTGATGGATTACGTAATTTTGAACCATGGTCAAGTGACGTGGATGACACCTGAGCTGGCACCCTCCTCTCCTAACTACCAAACCGCACCAACGGGAGGACGTTTGAGCTCTCGACAGATTTAGTGGCTCGACTGGGCAGTACTTGTCTCGAACTCATGACAAGACCAGCCACGATCTGATATCTTGACCACTCGGCTACCGCGGCCAACTTGCATGAACGAGAATTTCAACAAGTAATCTCACTCCTGATTTTAGAAAAAAAATGTAGAAAAGTGTGATATAGAGGATATACATTTGTATCATTAAGCTGTTCTGAAATTAAATGTGCTTGCAGCTATGGATTTCGAAATAGCCCAGTAAATAAATTGAATAATATTGCCGTTATTTTATTTAACTTATATCTATTGATTTGTATGGTGCAATTCATATCTTTTCGGAAATGCAAAGTTATCTAATGAAAGCAATCAAGTGCGGCCCTCTGGTTAGGCTCTATTTCCAGAATGCGGACTTCGAGTCAAAACAAATGCCCACCCCTGCGTTAAGCAATCAAATAAACAAACCCAACAAGAAAAGGATGGAAGCATTCTTTTCCAATTATGTTTTTCGGTTGTAGAACAGAAAAATGAATTATTTTACTAACTATTCTGACTTGAAAACGAAATAAAGTCAACGGAACATTTGAAGCACGACAGAAAAGCTTTATCGCTTATCGAAGAAATTCAATTTTGAACTAGCAAAATGCATAAAAGAAGAAAGATATTGTTACGATACTGGATTCAGTACATGCATTCAACGGCCATGAAAGTAACTTTGAATAGTCATTCAAACCAAAAGAATCAAACAATTTTAACTCCTGAACGCAAACTGAAGCAATGCAGACACAAGTTTGTGTCTAAGTGCAATGAAATATCATGGGTTTACGTATACTTGTTTTCTCAAATGTAGAAACTCTGCGAAGAAAAGATTTGCATTCCAATATTTATTCCTTGAATGAAATGGAAACCATTCTACTGTTCCTATGCCATTAAATGTTCATGCTTTATTGTGTTTTTCATTCATGATGCTTCTTATTTTTGAAACCTATCATACATGAATAAGCAAATTAATAATGTGTTAATAAACTATAATTAAAAATCAAAACGAAATTTGAATAATAATTTTTCTGCAATATATTTTCTTTTCATTTTTTGATATATAATATGAATATAACAATTTTTATACTTCGATTTCATTAATCTATAGGAAGGATATAAAAATAAAAGATTAACCAGATTATAAAATAAAAGTTTACATCTTTTTCCCATTTTGAATATTTTTTAAAGTATCTGACTAGGTTCGGAGCCGTGATTTTGCAAAAGCGTACAAACGCGCGCGCGAATATTTTTTTTTATATTTAGTGTCGCTTAGATTATAATATGCGTATAAAATTGTTTTAAGAATATTATTACAAGGAAAAAAAATTTTAATGCAATATTTTGGCAAAAAAAGAAGTTAGAATTACTTATTTTAATAACATTCTCCTTATATGAAAAATTGTTCTATAATAGTAATATTCTGCTTACATATAGCTTATATATCTCCATAGAGCCTGAACTAGGACTTTTGAAAAATTCACATTATACTCATTTACTATCAATTGAAATAATTACCGGTGTTTTTTTAAAAATTTCTCCACTCTGATGTATTAAAACATGGATAAAAATCCACTACTAAGACATTTTTCAAAAATCCTAGTTCAAGCTCTGTACAGAGTTATATATAGGCAAAATATTATTATTACAGAAGCAATTATTCTTAAAAGAAGTATATTTTGAAAATAGCTAATTCTATGTTATTTTTTGCCAAAATATTGTATATAAATCATTTTTTACGGTAAATAATATTCTTATAACAATTTTATTCGTGTATTCTGACCTAAGTGACACTAAATATAAAAAGTAATATCGTTTGTCTTTTACAAATCACTGTTAAAAACGTAGTCGGATATCGTATATAAAGGTGAATTTAATTTTTGTAATGTTTATTGCTCCAAGATCAGTGGAATTAAGTTATCAGTAACATGAGAAAAATGTCTAACAATGAAAGTCAAAGTCTCTTATTGAAAGGAACAATATCCAATATCTGATCAATACTAATAGAAAATATTTTACTATAAAACAATAAAAATACCCAAAGCAAAGTTAATATAAAAATTCAAGATGTTTGGTCCTAGCTGTAACTGAAAAATATCCATATCTAAAGATGAAATGAAATCAAAATTGGAAGTATTAGTGAGAAAAATTTAGTGCCGAGGAAGTTTATACAAAATGAGTAAAAAAAAAAACCAACTTAAAAATATTCAAAGATTTTCTAAATCGATTAAAAAAGACGAGAACATTTCATACACAGTTAATCACGTACCTTTAAACGAAAGTTCAGAGACGTTTAGAAAGTGTATCCTAAGACACATAGATTAAACGATAAATTCACCAATGAACTCAATTCATGAGAGTCACATGACAGATGCAATCACGTGTTTTCCATTGAAATCAAAGTTTAAGTCAATTTCCTATTTATTTCCTACATTCCAAATTTAATGATTAAATAATCATTAGCCATTATAGTTTTCTAAAAATTTGTCTTTCGAAAGAAAAAAAAAATTCGTTTTGCTTTTTTCTAACACTTCAGATTATAGACATCTCAAAACTTAGAACATTTTATTTACTTCTTGTGCATCGATATTGTTAATAAATGTGTATTTTCTTTAAAAAATTTTAGTAAAAACAAATATCAAGAAGTACGTGATAGCTAGAAACACGTAACTGTATCTGTAACGGGATCATGATGACGAGCCTGCTGATGAGTGTTTTATTAACGTCAGGGCTTTGAAGCTACGAGGGGGATCCAAAAATAACCGGAATTGAACTGTTGCACGCGCATGCTTTGTAGTTACGAGTTGAGCTGTTAGGGGGTGTTAGTTGGGGGTCTCCTACGACCGTTAGTGAGCTGGCATCAGTCTGAGTTAAGTAGATTGCTTGTGGCGCTCTGTTATATGCATTTCTGTTTCAAGCCTTTGGTGATTATTGAGATGGCCGACCACAAAGAACCAAGAGTGCATGGGAAATGTTGCTTTCTTTTGGGAAAAAGCGGCTGGAGAGACCACTTAATGATGGTTCTTTGAAAAATCATAGTCTACAATTGGTTTTCCTGTTTCATATCTGGCAACATGTTAACTGAAAACATGTCACGGCCAGAGTGTTCTTTGACAGTAAGAAAGGACGAGCAGATTACCAAATTCCGTTGTGTGATTGATGAAGGTCGTGGAAAGACAATTGACCAAGTTTCTGAAGAAACGAAAGTGACATGAAAGACGGTCCAGCCAATTTTAACCACAGGTTGGGCCGTGAGACGAGTGTCTTCAAAATTTGTTCCTCGCTTGCTTAAAGATGATGAGAAGATTTGCTCAAAGATCCCAAAGAGAAAACCCTGCGAATGTTTGCTTCGACTTGAAGACTATAAAATGCTGAACGATCCAAATAAAAGATGTATGCGCAGATCAAGAGAGACAGGTGGAATGAACTCGGTTCTAGCCTGGATTCAAGATCATTCAACAGTAAATTGTGGAAGCTGGGGAAGGACATTAGTAAAGAACAGCCCCGATTAGAAAAGTGCAAAACAAAGCAATCTAAACACTTCGTAATTTGCACTAAGTGTTCTTCTGCTCAAGCCTCCTCTGGCCACATTTTATCTTGTTTGGGGCTTACCAGGCAGGACTTGGTTCAAGATCCCCTATTGGTTTTGGTCTTCTTCAGGGTGAACGGACTCATGGACCTGATCTAGATCTGCTGATCTCGGTGGTGAGAAACAACAATAACAACACGATCCAAATTTTTGTAAAAGAATTGCGATTGTGACTGAGTCATGGTGCTACTGGTACTATCCAAAATTTAATCAAACAACGAACCAGTGGAAAACTCTACATTGCCAATCTTCAAGAGTTCCAGAATTGTTTTGAGCTATGGCAAAAGCGTTGGGATAAGTGCCTTGACATACATAGACAATACTTCGCAATACACCAGACTACATTTTTTTTATTGAACTCTAGTTCAATAAGAATGCAAAATAAAAAAAAAATAAAAATAAATTACAGTTATTTTTGGATTCTCTCTCGTTCGCTAGAGCGATTGGTAATGGACCTCGTAATTTTGAATAGTGTTTAAGGTATCCGACTACGTTCGGAACCGTGATTTTAAAAAAGTTCATAAATGGATAATATTTATGATATTTAGTGTCACTTTGATTAGAAAATGTATATAAAATTGTTTTAAAAATAGTATTTTAATACAAAATTATTTAAGTACAATATTCTGACAAAAAAGGCACATAGAATGACCCATTTTCAAAATATTCTCCTTTTGTGAAAAATGCTTCTATTATAATAATAATATTTCGCCTGTATATAGCTCAGACCTTTGTACAGAGGTTCAACCAGAATTTTTGAAATACATAATTTAGAAGTGGGTTTATCCATGTTTTACGACAACAAAGGGGAGAAATTTTAAGAAAATTGTTTCAATTTATAATTGTTTCAATTGGTTGAACTCTAAAAATAATGCAAATTTTTCAAAAATCATAGTTGAGCCCCTGTACAGAGGTCTGAGCGACACACATTCAAAATATTATTATTAAAGAATCATTTTTCACAAAAGGAGAATATTTTGAAAATGGGTCATTCTATGTGCATTTTTTGTCAAAATATTGTACTTAAATAATTTTTTATTGTAATACTATTCTTAAAACAATTTTATATACATTTTCTAATCTAAGTAACACTAAATATCATAAATATTATCCATTTATACGCTTTTGCAAAATCACTGTTCCGAACGTAGTCGGATACCTTAAATAACTTTGAGTCATGTCAGACTGAACGTACATCAGCAATTCTAAACATAATAGTTTGAGGCCGTTGATCGTTATCAAACCAGTATCCTCACATGACATTCAGTTTCCCCATAATTATTCTTTGAATATAATTCCCTTCAAATAAATGACACACATGCACTCCATTTTAATAGAATTCTATTATAAAAACGTCTACTGTGAACACCTTTGATAAGTACTTCTGATTACACTATTAATTAACTTGTCATGACTACACATAGCACTTAACATTTTTTCTTTTATCTTTACAAATATATGTGTGTTTTCCAAGTTTTATGCATTGGGGATGTCTCACAATAATTTTATATTATTATCTATCGTAAAAGTTGGGAACTTTTTGAGAATAGAAGGACCTCAATGATTTTATTACAACTTAGTGAAGTCTCAAGTATATCGATTATGACTCACTAAAACTAAATTTAATTAATTACTGCATAATGAGACATCATTAAGGGCTTTGGACTCGATAACCCTCCACAAAGTACTCCTCTCCAAATCTTGTTAAAGCATAGCTACGGAGGAAAATTAAGATGCTTAAATTAATCTTAGATGGCGATTATATGTTCCAATCCTTTTCACTACTCTGCTTGTCATGTACTGCTGTTTCCTTGTCTACATAAATTAATTTGATTAATTTATTTTTAATATTTAAAATTCTTGAGGGCTAATGAAGATCTCGACCTTGTCATTTTGTGAAGTCAAATGCAGTAGTACAGATTTACCCATGATTTTATACAGCGCAGTTTTTATTCAATATTAATATTCACTGATTGTGATATATAAATTATTAATTGAAAATCAAATCAAAATAAAGGTAAACACAAGTAATATAAAAAATTTTTAAGTCAATTCCTACTTAGATCAACAAAGAGAAATTTTATTTTAGCTACTTTTTATTAAACAGTTACAATTAATATAAAAAAAAATTGTATATACTTATAATAGAATCACAACATTTGTGGTAATTAATTTTTATTAATTATCATTAAAGTACCGTATTGTCATCCAAAACAATCGTGTATATAAATTTCAGTTCAACTGAATACTTAAATACGTGAGAAAAACCTTTTTCAAGTTTTGACACAAGTCGCCAAAAAGGATGCCAAAGTAGTTGTATTTGTAATTCTTTAAATAATTAGTTTTAATCAATTAATTTTTATTAATTATTATTATATTATTGTATTGTTATCCAAAATAATCCTGTATATAAAATTTCAGCTCAATCGAGCGCTTTAAAATATATTTTATTAACGATTAAAAATTCCACCAAGATAAATAAATAAATATATAGAGATTGGGAGCTATATATATAGTAGGAATTAAAAAAGACAAAAGTGAGGAAGGAATTTTTTTCTGTAGTAAAATGTGATTTCCCATGGACTTTTACAAATGTCAGAGTTTTAGTCGGTGTAATGATTCTTTTTGGAAACTTTACAACTATCAGAGAAATGATTTTATTTTTCAAAAAAAGAAATATATAATTAAAGATATTCATAGAGGAAGTTATTACCACAATTCAAACTGCCGACTGGGTGTCGTGGTTGGTTTGACGCTGGTTTTCTGCACCTAAGGTTGCGAGTTCGACCCCAGCCCAAGTCGGTGGATTTTCATGTTGCAGAAAATCGACAGCGGCCATGTCATATGATTATGTGGCATGTAAATAACCCCTTGAAGTGCCCGTTGGTATTGGATGCTCTCGGCAAAATTAAATTCCTAAGTTCAATTTCGCATCGTCAGAGCTTAGGTGCCTCTCTCTGGACGTCAAAATTACTTGCGGCAATTGGTATCGCCTATATGGTGCCAAAATAAAAAAAAGTGATACCAGCTCTTGGGGAATTAACAAGGTCTAAAAAGGTAAAAAAGTACCAATACGTAGCCCCATTAGAGAGAGAACAATTCAAACTCATTAAAATTTATCAAACGATTATTAATGACATAAAGTGACCTCAGAACTGTTGCCGAAAGACCTCACACTTTTGAAGCATGGTAAACAGAATGGCATTCTACTTTCCTGACTTCCAGAAATTTTAATTTTTTAAAAATAATTTAAAAGTTTATGAAGATATTTCAAAATGCTATGTTATTATTGTTGTTGCTAATGTTACCTGTCTGACTCTGTCACATCGAAGCCCATGAATTTTATCACCGCAAAGGGCTAGATGAACACCTGTCGTTAGCCGTAGCTTTGAGCACCCCACCGATGACAGTACAATTTTGGCTTGGTTCCACCTCAATTTTGAGGGAGAACACCCTGGAGGTGGTCAAGGACCTCCCACTTCTCTTCCCCTTCAACCATTCACCAACCTCACAAGAGGACTTGAGGCTCGACAGCTATTTAGAGTACCCTCATGTCACACAGGCACTATATATTTACAAACATCCATGCCCAGTACAGAATTCGAACCCAGACCCTACGTCCAAGCAGTCAGCATCACTAACCATACCGGATGGACGGCTCAAAGTGCTATTCCTACAATAAATGAAGCACATACATAACATTTAACTTACAGATGTTTCAATCTATGTAAAATAAAAATTGCTATCGTGTTTGTGATAAGATGATTGAAATTTTTATGAAGTAGTTTTTAATGATGCTTTCTAAAAACTCCTTTTAAAATACATAAATTATAAATTTTACTGAAAAGTTTACTATTTTTTTAAACTACTTTTAAAAAAATTAAATATCTCTTTGATTTAAAAATGTATACAAATCTTTCTTGCGTGTAATAATAGCAATAGTCATAAAAAATATAAAAATATTTGGCTCAATAGAGAAAAAGTCTTAGCATTTTAAATAAAAAAAGACCAGTGATTTTTTTTGTTCTGATTTAAATCCGCTTAAAGTTTTTACTTGCTATCGGAATGTGAATAAAAACGAACATAAAAGTTATTATAACTCTGTATTTTTTTGACTTAGAGTTCTCAAAATTTGTAAAATAGAAAAATATATAAAAATATAACTTACTTCATTTTTTTACCGATTTTTGTCAATCTAATCGTATTTTGTCTCCTTAAACAAATAAAAAAACAAAACTCAAACAATTGCATTCAAATTTAAAGCCGTGAAGCATTGCACAAACAGTTCCGTTATGTTGTCAAAAACAAAAATTAGGTCAGCCAAACTGTTAGCTTCTACTCTCAGGAAAACATGCACACCTGCGCATTGGAATACCTGCCAAACGTGAGTGAGAGAAGCTGGGGAATGGGGAAATATAAATATCACTCTTCAGCTACTCGAGGGCTTTTGGGGACGGACCTCGAAATTTTGAACCATGTCCAAGTGACAAGGACGACACTTGAGCTGCCACCACTCTTTTTTAATTTCCACATCACATTACAGGAGGACGTTTGAACCTCGAAATATTTATCGTGCATCGACCTCCTCTGCACGGCGGGTGTTCAGCGGTACAAAGCTCGAAATCATGACATGCCAATTACGAGCCTGTTACCTTGACCACAAGGCTACCACGGCCACCTCTCCCAAACGTGAACCAAAGTAACTTATAAGCTTACACGTGAAACATTAATGTCAGGTCCTCTTGAAAACTCTTTCGTAAACACTTTGAATATTTTTTTTGATTTATGTCGCATTCTGAAACAACACGAGAGCTATTGGCAACGGACCTCGTAATTTTGTGGATCGGTCGCGCGCGAGAGAGAGATCCGTGCTGCCCTCCTTCTCCCCTACCTTCCCCACTACACTACTAAGGTAGAAGGGTGGGTGGGGGAGATTCACGTTAAATATGTCGAGAATGAAACTTCCTTTCGTTGGTATGGTGTGGAAGTTAGGAGAGAGGGGTGCCAGCTCCTCGTCATTTGACCATGGTTTAACATTACGAGATCCGTCGCCAAAAGAGCTCATGTAGCTGAACAGCGCGACGTTAATATTTACTCACTCCACACTACACTAACGGAAGGTAGACTAATGACAGATTTAACGTGCATCATCCCTCTACATGGCAGGTCTTCAATGACATAACAAGGTCGCGACTTGATAATGCTGACCACGATTTCGTGACCATGACCACTCGGCTACAGTGGCCCTAAATACGCTAAAGCATAAAAATAAACGTTGAAATGTTTGAAAAATTAACGTAAAATTCGACATATTAATGCACAATTTTATCATAAAATTGAGGTGGAAATTTACAGGTGCTTGTTATACGTCGGGTATGAAAATGAGATCTTAAAAATATAAAGAAATTAGAGTATAAAAAATGTTTGACTTCTCTACAGAGATCGAAATTTGTTTATTTAAAAGAAATGCCATTCCTAATGCACTGAAAGGGTTGCAGTTGTAGAAGTATATTATTTTTTCTAGATCAGTGTTTCTCAAACTATGGGGTCACGAGCGTTTCGAAAAGTCGGAATTAAAAGATTTTAAAAAATTGTTAACTTACTGAAAGGAATCACAAAAAAATAGATAAAAAAAAGTACACATTTATAAATACATAATATACTTATAAATGTATCAGTACTGCATAGTGGCGCACACAGGAATTTTTCAAGGGGGAGGGGGGGATCCGGGGTCGAAAGTTCACCATTCTTGTATCATGCTCCTTTTGATTTTGTCGATTTTCGGGAACAAAACACAGTAAAAAACTAATTATTGAATAAATAATTAGCATTAATTAATAAAATTAATCATTAATAACAAATACTTAATTAAATTTTACGTACTATGTACTTAGAATTAAAATCAATCGGAAAAAAAATCAAGGGCTTTGGGGGGTCCGGACTTCCAGGATCCCCCCCCCTGTGTGCGCCACTAGTACTGCACAATGTGTATTTGATAATTTAACCATACTAACTTAGGAACAAGTTTAATAATTACTAGTGACTTGTACACAGTTATATGCAAAATTTAATACTTATCGTGATAATTTATACAGTTTATAAATAAAGTCGTATTAGCGTTTAAGTACGTTATTGATTTCAATACATTGTTATTGCATAGAGGAGGGCGCGATGAAAATTATGATTGAAATTTGGGTCGCGAATATTGAAAGTTTGTGAAGCACTGTTCTAGATTTTGGGGGTATGGAATTTACTTTTTTATTACTCTCAAATCTACACACAGGATAGTTTTTTTAGATCAGAAACAAATTAATCTTATTTAAGCGACCTAACTGCAGCTTATTCACTTGAAAGTTCTATTACGGTGAGACAAAATAAACAAACGAAACCAATGAAAAATAGAATTGTTAACTAATATCAAATAAACGAAAACACACAGAGATATCTTTTTGTTTTCAGGGGTCATCCACATAACTACAACGAAATACGAAATTCCCTCTAACAAGGGGAGGCTACGATGCATGGATCACCGATTCGATCCATCTTTAGTA
Organism: Trichonephila clavipes; assembly: GCA_019973935.1. Classification (NCBI taxonomy): domain Eukaryota; kingdom Metazoa; phylum Arthropoda; class Arachnida; order Araneae; family Nephilidae; genus Trichonephila; species Trichonephila clavipes. The sequence continues at coordinate 345,829 of BMAU01003040.1, read as the reverse complement.
CACGTGTAGGGTATAACCAGGAGTACAACGGGTACAAGTAGTAAGGTGCGCTTCTCAGCCGTTTCCGAGAAATTAATTGATCGAAATTTGAGTTGCGTTCATATGCGTTTTACGTTAGCAAAAATTCAACGAGCGCGGTAAGAGCCCTGCTTCGTAAGCGCGGGATCGCTGGATCGAATCCCGCCGGTGAACTCGATTTTTTTTTCTAATATTTCATATTTTTTACAAATTTAGGTGTCTTGAATAATATTTATTTTGGAATCAATTGTATAATTTATTTTTTTAATGGAAAAAAGGATTCTGAAAAAATCATATACAGGAGATTGAAGAATTAATACTTTTATTCCCAGTATTTTGTACAACTATTTATTCTACCCTATTTTCTATTCACTATCGTGCTGTTCGAGCGCCGAATTACTGCACGAAGTAGGATGATATCGGTCATAGAAGCAGGGAAAACAATAGTTATTGCGGCATCTTGCGCAAGTGATAAATGCCGAATTTTTGCATTCGCAGGAATTTTTTAGCACATCTATCCGAAAGCAAACTTCGTTCACGTTCATGAACGATGTCCAGTCATCGCACAATTTGGCAGCAAACCACGCGTATTTTAACATGCAACAGAAAATTGGTGCCGACAATTGATGGTGTACGAGAGACTGAATTTTGATACAATCTTCTCTCTGGAAGATATTTCTCTATCCTGTTCGATAATATAAGCGCAGTTCTGTAGTCTCTTGATAAAGTTCTTCACTTGCCGGTAAAAATAATCGATTAATTAATTTCTCGGAAACGGCTGAGAAGCGCACCTTACTACTTGCACCCGTTGTACTCCTGGTTATGCCCTACACGTGTACTAAAAATGGATCGAATCGGTGATCCATGCATCGTAGCCTCCCCTTGTAAGTTATAAAGGAGTATTTCGATATAATTGCGATACAAGAGAACCGTCATTGAAAATTTCATCTTTTTCCATTAATTTTTTGCGTAGTTTTTTTTTAATTTTGGCAATTTTTAGCCCGGTAATGAAGAAATATGAGCTTCATTATCTTAAGGTCCTTTGGATGTTTTGATCTGACATACTTTGTGAAAATAGTAAAGATTTCATAGAGCATTCAAATGAAAAAATTTACTTTGCACATGTTTATGATTTTTAAGATATTTTGAACAAAAATATTTATTTGTAATCAAGATAATATAATACAATATGATGATGATGATATAATAAAGATTCTTTTTGAATATTGTGATAATTATGGGATATTTTTATGGTTTCAAAATTATATACAGCTATCATTAGTTTAATTCTTAAAGATGAAAATATTAATTATAATGGTATTATTACATAAGCAGATTAACTATCATAATATAACATCAATGCACATGAGATGTATGGAGAAAACTGAAATCTTGAAACAAAACAAAGGAAGAATTTAATTACTTTTACGTGAAACAAGAAATTAATTTATTAAAAAAAAGAGAAATTTATTTATTACACATACTGTATTCTGAAGAGGGTATAATTTTTTTTAAAATAAACAAATTGGAAAAATTAATAAAAATAATAAAATCATACCAAATAATAGTATTTATAACTGGTTTCACATTGGAGAAAAAACTAATTGAAAGAAAAAGAAGTCACTATTCTTACATGCTTCTCACTCAGCGAGAAAATACAAACATGTACTAAAAATACCTTCCCCAAACAATAATAGAAATGCACCAGTTTTAGAAAACTATTCATATTTTAATGCATATATTTTTATACATACTAAGATTCCCTAAGCATGAAAAAAACTTGAAATGAGAATTATTACCATAATATCCGGCGTATAACGCTCACAGGTGTATAAAGATCACCTATACCTGTCGCTGCATTTTTTAACTTTTAAGTATATTAACCGCATAATGCTCAGCCCCTTTTTTATGAGGAAACCTGAAATGTACATATGCAATGCTCTTCTGTTTTGAAATCGTTTATTCGATATATTATCCCAAGTTTTTGGAAAAGTATTAAACTTCTAGAATACCAATCCCTTAAGTTCATTTTTTCATGTCATTTCTTGTAAGAAAACGGTATTCCGATATACATAGATGCCTATTTTTTTAATGTCCATCTCTTTTTTTCAAAGCTATCGTTTTTATACCTGGCGTATAACACGCACCCGTAAACTTCGATCATATTTTTTGTGTTAAAAGTGCGTGCTATACCCGGATTTTCGGTATTTTGAAACAAAATTGACATGCATACAATAGCAACAATAATAGCATTTTAATTTATCTCGGATTATTGCAGTTGTAATTAAAAAGGGAATGTTCAACATAACTTCAGTCAACTTAGCCTAAGGAACAGAACATTTCTTAACATTGCAGTTAATATTTGTTAAACGATGCAATTTCTCAAATGCAAAAAGGACTGAATAAACGAAAGGGAGTTGACGTATCCTTTTGTAAATCAAATTTAAAAATTTCAAAGTCATTCCAGTCGAAAAATGGGTTTTAAGCTCATTTTAGAAATTTTTATTTGTACTTATTCTTGTCTACCCTTAAAAGAACATTTATGTTTAAAATAGAAAATTGTTTCGGATTAGATCATTCACACACACACACAAATACGTGAACAAAAATTAGCTGTTGTACTTTTTCAATTTAAGAAAACAACTAATAACACTGCAGTAAAAAAAAAAAAAAAAATGTCGTATTTTAAGAAAAATAACACAGATAAATCTCAAACATAAAATTTTTGATGATAAGATGTCTTTTATTAATAAAATATAAAAATAGGATTTTTTTATCTTCAAATTAACAATTATCAGATTTATTGAACATATTAATTGTTAGACAAAATTAATATTTTTTTTTACTTTGAATGCAGAGACTTACCAATAATTGTTACTAATAAATAATAAAAATATTTTTTATTAATAATTTTTAGTTCTTATACCAAATATAACAGAGCTTATAGTCATGTCATAATACCTGGTTTTGTGATCAGCACAGGTCATGGTTTTAGTCTATAGCTTCTACAGGCATGTAAAATAATAAAGACAGATTTTTTTATCTATATCGCACTTCGAGCAACACAACACACTTGGTGACATATCTCGTAATTTTTAACCAAGGATAAGTGACGAGGATGGCACTTCGGATTTTAAACCACGACTTTAAAACCATCTGCATGACGAGATCAAAATGTTACAAATGGCATCCGAGTGCTTAAGATATCCGACTACCCTAAAATCATGATTTTTTTCAGAAATTCACAAATTTTCTTTATGATTTTATTTTATAGATCATCTTATTAGCTTAATAAAAATACCAAACGTTTTATTTTCCATTCACTAGAACAAAAAGTGTAAGTGTTTTAATAAAAGATGCCATAACTTTACACAAGGTGTCATACTTTAAAATGCATTTTACTCGAAATGTGTTGTTTTCGAAAAACTCAAACGGGGACAGCGATTGCTCAAAAAGTTTTAAAAATAATTTGCTGAAATTTTTTGTGAATGTTTTGTATAACAATAGAAGTGTTTTGACCTTCAGATTTATCAATCACTGTTTTATTTCAAAATTTACAGTCCTTTATGGGAATATAATCACTGTTTTTTTAAGCAATTTCATATAGTCACTAAGATAGAGTGCTCTAGTTTTTGTAAAAATTAATATATCTATTATCCTGAAGGACATTTCATCATACAGGAATAACAAAGTAACACATGAAAATTAAAATTTGAGAATTTGTTCAAAAAACCTTTGTACAGACCCCGTTTATGTAATTTTTTATACCTTTTCACCAGTTATATATATTTCCCCTTTTAATAATAATATTTTTTTTTTCTGTTTTGAATTTTACGATTTTTTCCTTAAAATATACTAAATACATCTAAAAATCACAAAAAAATCCCCATATCTCCATTTTTTTCAACAAAAAAAAAAAGCTGTCGCAAGAGTTGTCTCGGATACTTAACATTTATCAAATTTCCACATCAGGTTTCGACCTCATTAATCAACCTACCCGAATCAATCTTTTCTTCATTTAAGTAAAAAAGGAGAGGGGATTCCAAACTTTTTTAATTCCCGAAACCTTTCATTGCATTCTGGTTTTCCAGTACTTTTTTTTAAATAGTTGCTAGCAAATACTATAGCAACCTGTTACGTGACTTCTCGCAATGTGCGCACAGTCCCCCGATGCGCGGGCGTGCTCTCCGCCCCGCGCGTCATAAAACACTAATTGACTTGACAACTTCTCGAATTCGATTTCCTCGTCCTTTGCCTAATTAATGATTTCCCTCATTAACCCTAACCGGTTTAGAACCGGTTGATTGGGACGCAATTACGTCATTTTAACCGGTGCCGCCTTTATTTATCGTGATTAAGGATCTGGTTAAACGACATAATAGTCCGGCGCGGCGCGTCCGGATAGTCACGATCCAGCACTTGGCGCTCTGACATCTCGCTCTCGATCAAAAACGATTTAATTGGGTGTCTTTGCGGGAGTGCTTCAGAAAAGCCGACCTTACAAGCTGCGCTGCCCCCATCTTATTTAATCAGACGTTATTTTTACAAGGTTCTTTTCTATGTAGAAAGGTTTTGTTCCGGGAAAAATTTCGTTTGTAGGAAGTGTATTTTTATTCAGATTAAAGTAGGAATAAAGGTTTTGTTTGGTGAGAGGAAATCGCGCCGTTTGGCGATTTTCAAATCAAGATGGAATCGAAATGCCACACAGAGAGGAGAATTTTAAAATCGTTTTTACAACCCATTGGAATCGTGTGTGTCTTCGATTTTTAACAAGTATCTTAAATCTTAATACTTCTTTTTCTGTCGTTAATATGCTATTTAAATCCGACTAGGTTGAAAGAGGGATTTTTAGGTGTTTGATATTTGGGGCATTAGAAACAATATTAAAAAAAAAATTAAAGTCAATTCCTTCTTAGGTCAACAAAGAAAAATTTTATTTTAGTTACTTTTTATTAAATAGTTACAATTAATATAAATATGTATATACATACGACAGAATCACAATACTAAATGACAAAATGGAAAGCGATTTTCCTTGCAATTTTCCATTTTCCTTTCTATTCATGGTGTTGGATATTATTTTTGCTTCTTACTATTTATTAGTTATTTAAATTTAATTATTCCAATAAAATAGTATAGTAAAAAGAAATCACAGTCTCAGAAAAACTAGATCATCCCAGGTGGGATTCGAACCCACGACTTTTGGATTAGAAGTCCAACGTGTTATCCATTGCGTTACAGGGATACAACGAACGATTTTCCTTTTTATATATGTTGTGTGTTAGACTATTACCTTTATTTGTTACTATTTATTCATTTTTTAATTTTATTAACGAATTAATATTTGAAAAACTGTATTAACATCAAGTGTCTTCCACTGCAAGTTTAAAAAATTTATTTGAATTTGATTGGATGAATAGAAATTATTTCAATTACGATTGAAAATTTGAACAAGATATATATATATAATAATTCTTTCTAATATCCTTTTAATTAACCTTTTTTAAATAATATTTAAATAAGCCTTTAATTCTTTTCAAAACTAACGCCTTAATCTTAATCAACTAGTATTTTTACCTCAGAAATCCCTTTCCCACCCATTTTAACCAATCAGAGCTCTTATTACAAAGGAGTCCCGCGATCTTCACTGCCGGGTATAAAAAGAGAGTTTTTCTGAGCTCGCTCTCTTGGTCTGCTTGCCTTCACCATGTAATCGTCGCCGTTTGCTTTTTTGTCTCAGCCTCGTCCACGTAAAAATATACATATAGCTGCAGCTCGATTATCCTTTATGTGCTTGTGTATTCGTATGCTTATTTTGAAGTCGTGACGCCTTTGTTGTTTCATGTGAAAATAAAGAGTAAAATGATATCAGAAGTTCTTCGCTTTTATTCAGGAAAACAATCACCGACCAAACGATATATATATATATATATATATATATATATATATATATATATATATATATATATATATATATACACTCTGTCGCAAAAAAAATATATGCACCCAGAAGAAATCAAGCTACAATCACGAAACTCGGCAAGAATGTAGTCTGGTAAGAGATATGCAAATGATTACAATTTCGAAGCCAGTGAGACAAGGCTAAGTGTGCTATGCGCATATTAGTTGCGCAACTGGGAGAGTTTAAAAGCATGAGTACGAGCGCCGTACGGCTATCCAAACGAATCTGATGACTTTGATAGACGATATTGAGACTTAGGATGCCTCTAAGACGTAACCGGCGGCAGTACGAGCAGCTGACGGACTTTGATAGGGGCCGTATAATAGGCCTCAGAGAAGCAGGTTGGTCGAATAGACGTATCGGCCGCCACCTCGGTCGGAGCGATATGGTAGTTGCTCGGTGTTGGCAACAGTGGATCACAGAAGGTAGAGTGTACCGTCGCGGAGGGTCAGGACGTCCCAGGAACACAAATGATCGCGAGGATCGTGCAATCAGAAGAGTGGCCACTTCGGCACCAACAACGTCGCTAGCATCGATTCAACGCCACTTACCTCCTTCCAGACATCCAGTGCCATCAAGAGAAACCATAAGGAGACGACTGACCGAAGTTGGCTTGAGGAGCCGACGTCCGCTAAGACGCTTACCACTGACCCCACATCATAGGCAGTGTCGACTGGATTTTTGCCGACCTCGAGCAACTTGGAGTGTGACAGACTGGAGACGTGTCATCTTCAGTGATGAATCCCGATTCAGTCTCAGTGCTGATGACCACCGCACACGTGTCTGGAGGCGCACCGGCCAGCGGTCCGATCCGGCATTTATTGTCGAGCGGCATACAGCAATTTCACAAGGTGTGACAGTGTGGGGAGCAATTTCTGGGACACACGATCATCTTTAGTGGTCCTTCAAGGCACTTTGACAGCTCGCAGATACGTGGACGATATTTTAACGCCGATTGTGCTACCCATGCTATCAAGTCGCCCAGGTGCCATTTATCAACAGGATAATGCTCGTCCACATACTGCGCGACTCTCCCAACAATGTCTTCAAGGATATGACGTCCTACCATGGCCTGCCAGGTCACCAGACCTTTCGCCAATAGAGCATGTCTGGAACGCGCTGGGAAGGCAACTGCAGCCGTCCCGAGATACAGGAGAATTAACTGCGCAGATGCAAAGACTATGGCAGGATCTTCCACAGGGGGTCATAAGTGATCTAATTGAATCGATGCCACGCCGAATTTCGGCTTGTATAGCTGCCAGAGGTGGCTTTACTACTTACTGATTTTTAACCTTTTGCAAGCTGTAACCGCTTAATAAAATGATATTTTGTTCTGAATTTTTAATCATTTGTTTATTTTCATATACACTACATGCATACCAAATTTCGTGAATGTAGCTCAATTTCTTCTGGGTGCATATATTTTTTTGCGACAGAGTGTATATATATATATAGGGAGAGAATGAACTAATAGGAGGAATTGAATAAATATCGAGGAAGAAAAAATAATATATAAAACTAGATTTTTTTTAAAGTTGTTTTTATAGCTTTTGCTTTATCTAACTTATTATAATATTTTTTTAATTATGTTTTTTGAAAAATGAAGTTTTTACGATAATTTGTGCACGAAAAACGGGATATCTGCAAAACAATCCAACCAAATTAAATAAAATTTATAACACACATATTACGAACCCTTTAGAGTGTAACAAAATGCAGGTTTTAAGATCGTTATATTGAAATGTATTTTATTGCAATTTTTAGCTTAGAACATTCAGTAATTTTGACAAAAAATCATTAACATCAAATTTAAAAGCTCTCTTATAAAATATTTTTTATCCTGTGGCTCGTAACATTTCAGACGGATCAAAAAGTATATAAATGAAATTACTCGTTCATCAATTATGGCGTTTTTCTTAACTGAAAATTTTGCTAAAATTTCACAAAAATAATATTTTTTTTTCAAATCCAAAGGTGTTGATACATGTTATGTATTTAATAATTATGACTCTTTAAGCCTATTTATCTTCTTTAAAACAAAATTCTTCAGAAAATCAATTTTTGAAAAATTGTTCTCCGAACCTAGTTGGATACTTTAAAGTGTTTTCATATCTTGAAATAACCAGAAAATTAAATTAAATTTTGATACGTTTAATTTTTGTTTCTTAAATATTATTATATAATTATTCGAATATATTTTTCTGAGATAACAACTTCAGGATAGATATTTTATTTTAACTTAATTAATGTCGAGGTCTGAACGCTTAAAGATTTCCACAAGGGGAAATGAAATCCAAGCCTTATTTCTCTAAAAGAACATAATACGATAAAGTGACTTCATATGCAAGATAATAGCGGAAAATTTCTCATAAGGTTGTATGTGAAAGTTAGAGAATGCGGTTCATATTATTCTTGTGAACGATTCTGTTTCAAAACTACGAGATTAGTTGTCAATAGTCTTCGTAATATTATTAATTGGACATAAATTCAGACAACCCGACCCTATCTGTAACAGATGGTTAACAGATGAGAGATCTAGCAATATAAAAACACGGCAAAGAGGTATATCGGAGAAGTGTTATCGCAGAGAGAGAGGGAATTATCACTACTAATTTCCACAACATGCCGCATTAGAGCATTAATTTAACGACTGTCCTCTTCAATAATAAATTGCTGCAACTCTACCTTCTAAGTCACATAAAATCTAGTACCTCTCTCAGAATCTAATTACTTTACATTTAACCGTAAAATTACATAATTCGCAAACTTTATGTATCCCCAAAACTACTGAAGTAGTTGGGATTACAGAGAGAGTCCCATTTTCTTAAAATTATGAAATATTTCTGCGTTTTCCCACGGTCTCCCAGTCTTTCGCTTTACGAACTTACAGTCAAGCGCACGCTGCTCTGTTTGCACATCTTGGCAGTTTTCGATAGCTCTTAGTTTGTGAAAAAATGGAAAATGTGTTACTGCGTGTAAGATATTGTTTAAATAACATTATTTGAATCGATCCTCACCCCTGCAGAACAAATAAACGGCTCTTTGACATTTGGTACACTTGTTCCACTGTTTACTTGGTTCTCTCTCGAAAGTCTACTGACCCAAGATCAAAGCAATCCACGTACAATAATGCGAATCACAGTGATATGTAACAATACAGTTCATAAAATAAAAATCATTTATCAATGAATACGAAGAAACGTTAAACTGGAAAGAAATTACAACATAACTTCAGTAGATATCTAAAAAATAAAGTAGAGTACTTATCAATTATGTCGTCTCGGTGGCTTAGAGATAGCGTGCCCGCTTTCTAAGCCCGAGATTACGGGTTCGATCCCAGCTGAAATCGATAGATTTTCTAGATATGAAAATTGTAGACACGCATGCCTTTTTCCTTCTGTGGCATGTAAAAGATCTTTTGAGTACCCATTTGACTCTGGTATTTTCGGCAAAATTAAATCATGACGATTCTCCAACGAGGGTTTGAATTGATAAAATTCAAACGTCACAATTTGGTAGCGGAAGCCGCCATTAGATGTACTACCAATGGAATGGCTTCCTCTCTTAGGGACTTGACGTGTCTGCAAAGACTTACATGCTAATATGAAGCCTATTTAGGGGGGGGGACTGTTCATTACAGTATGTTCATTTTAATTATATTTTTAAATATGCAAAAAAAAAGTTCTCCATTTTAAATTAAATCAGCTGCCAAGAAAAAGGTAAGAGTCAAGTTTCCTCTACAGAATAAGCTACATCCGAAGTGCAAAAGTGGAAACAAAACTACCAAATCTACCAAAACTGAAATTGTTGAAAGAAAATATTTTTTACAATTATCCCCATTCAAAAAAATCAATCTCAATTCTGCCAAAAAATAAATCAATGTAATGATAAGTAATAAAAATATGTGATTGTGAAATACCTTAAAAAAAATATCTGAAAAACTACAAGAAGAATAACACTTATTTCCTTCATAAATAGACGTGTTGACGTCATTTTGCTAAAGTTACGAAAAATCACTTAACATTGATTAAAAATTAAAAAAATAATTAGGATGGAAAAGGTATAAGTAAAGACAAAATTTTCATTTTCAATACATAATACTAAAAAAAATTTTATTGTATGTATTTTGAGAAAAGTATCATCATTATTAGTCTATTTCCAATATGCTTATGGGTGCTTTAGTACATACTTTTGTTATAAAAGGCTTGTGGTAACTCAAGTAAGAAATGTAGGTTTTGCACTCACTATCACTTAAGTATCTCGAAAAGACTGCATCAAAGGTACTATTTGATTTTGTCGTTGATATTATTCTGTTGTTTTGTAGAGATAAGGTGAAATTGTCTTTTAAAAATTCAATCAATTGTAGAGATTTGTCTAAAGCAAAATTGACATTAAAATCTCCACTAAAAATCATAGGTATTTTATCATAATTTTTATTAAGTAAAGCAGAATCTCTTGATGTATATGGTAATAATGATTGATGAAGGAACTCGATAATGTCATCAAACTTTTTGTTCGGAGTAATAAAGGGTGTTTTTTTAGAGATATAAAACTTTAAATTGCAATAAAACAACGATGTATTATTCGATTGACATGAATTTTTTTTATTCGAAAGATAATCTTGTGGCATTACATTTTAAATATGATTTCTGGCATATGACTGCCACGACTGGCTCTTTGGCCGCGGTAGCCGAGTGGTATAGGTATCGGATCGTGGCTTGCCTGGTCACGAGTTCGATCCCAGTACCACTAAAGACCCGCCGTGCAGGGCAGCGATGCACGTTAAATCTGTCGAGAGCTGAAACGTCCTCCCGTTGGTGTGGTGTGGTAGTTAGGAGAGGGGGGTGCCAGCTCAGGTGTCGTCCACGTCCCTTGACCATGGTTCAAAATTACGTGGTCCGTCGCCAAAAGCCCTCGTGTAGCTGAACAGTGCGACGTTAATATTAAATCAATCAAATCAATCAATCAGCCACGACTGGCTCGGATGTAGTCCAAACTGGACGTCTAATTTTCGATGACTTTTTCCAACATTTGTGGCCGTATATCGGCAATAACACGGTGAATGTTGTCTTCCAAATGGTCAAGCGTTTGTGGCTTATCCGTATAGACCAATGACTTAACATAGCCCCACAGAAAATAGTCTAGCGGTGTTAAATCACAAGATCTTGGAGGCCAATTCAAAGGTCCAAAACGTGAAATTAGGCGGTCACCAAACATGTCTTTCAATAAATCGATTATGGCACGAGCTGTGTGACATGTTGCGCCGTCTTGTTGGAACCACAGCTAATGGACATCATGATTGTTCAATTCAGGAATGAAAAAGTTAGTAATCATGGCTCTATACCGATCACCATTGACTGTAACGTTGTGGCCTTCATCGTTTTTGAAGAAGGATTCCACCAGCCCATAAAGCGCACCAAACAGTCAGTTTTTCTGGATGTAACGGTGTTTCGACATACACTTGTGGATTAGCTTCACTCCAAATTCGGCAGTTTTGTTTGTTGACGTAGCCATTCTACCAGAAGTGCGCTTCATCGCTAAACAAAATTCGCTTATGAAAATCGGGAACAACGGGAACAACGGCAATCTCGTTTTGGGCCCATTCGACGAATCTACGCCTTGCTTGAGGATCGTTTTGATGAATTGCCAAACCAAACTGAGAATAAATCACTTGACAGCTGTTAAATCGGTCGCCATCTTGGAAAGTAATGCCAACTTAAACTTCTATACCTGGAAAAAAACACTCTTTTTATCGGAGAAGTGTTATCGCAGAGAGAGAGGGAATTATCACTACTAATTTCCACAACATGCCGAATTAGAGCATTAATTTAATGACAGTCCTCTTCAATAATAAATTGCTGCAACTCTACCTTCTATATAAGTCACACAAAATCTAGTACTTCTCTCAGAATCTAATTACTTTACATTTAACCGTAAAACTACATAATTTCCAAACTTTATGTATCACCAAAACTACTGAAGTAGTTGGGATTACAGAGAGAGTCCCATTTTCTTAAAATTATGAAATATTTCTGCGTTTTCCCACGGTCTCCCAGTCTTTCGCTTTACGAATTTACAGAGTCAAGCGCACGCTGCTCTGTTTGCCCATCTTGGCAATTTTCGATAGCTCTTAGTTTGTGAAAAAATGGAAAATGTGTTACTGCGTGTAAGATATTGTTTAAATAACATTATATGAATCGATCCTCACCCCTGCATAAGAAATAAACGGCTCTTTGACATTTGGTACACTTGTTCCACTGTTTACTTGGTTCTTCTCTCTCGAAATTCTACTGACCCAAGATCAAAGCAATCCACGTACAATAATGCAAATCACAGTGATAGGTAACAGTACACAGTTCATAAAATAATAATCATTTATCAATGAATACGAAGAAACGTTAAATTGGAAAGAAATTACAACATAACTTCAGTAGGTATCTAAAAAATAAAGTAGAGTACTTATCAATTATGTCGTCTCGGTGGCTTAGAGATAGCGTGCCCGCTTTCTAAGCCCAAGATTACGGGTTCGATCCTAGCTGAAATCGATAGATTTTCTAGATGTGAAAATTGTAGACACGCATGCCTTTTTCCTTCTGTGGGATGTAAAAGATCCGTTGAGTACCCATTTGACTCTGGTATTTTTGGCAAAACTCATATAGATAGCGTGCCCGCTTTCTAAACCCAACATTACGGGTTCGATTCTAGATGAAATCGATAGATTTTCTAGATGTGAAAATTGTAGACACGCATGCCTTTTCCTTCTATGGCATGTAAAAAATCTTTTGAGTACCCATTTGACTCTGGTATTTTCGGCAAAATTAAATCATTACAATGCTCCAACGAGGGTTTGAATTGATAAAATTCAAACGTCACAATTTGGTAGTGGAAGCCGCCATTAGATGTACCACCAATGGAATGGCTTCCTCTCTTAGGGACTTGACGTGTCTGCAAAGACTTACTTGCTAATATGCAGCCTATTTAGGGGGGACAGTTCATTACAGTATGTTCATTTTAATTATATTTTTAAATATGCAAAAAAAAATGTTCTCCATTTTAAATTAAATCAGCTGCCAAGAAAAGGTAAGAGTCAAGTTTCCTCTACAGAATAAGCTACATCCAAAGTGCAAAAGTGGAACCAAAACTACCAAATCTACCAAAACTGAAATTGTTGAAAGAAAATATTTTTTACAGTTATCCTCATTCAAAAAATCAATCGCAATTCTGCCAAAAAAAATCAATGTAATGATAAGTAATAAAAAATGTGTGATTGTGAAATACCTTAAAAAATATCTGAAAAACTACAAGAAGAATAACACTTATTTCCTTCATAAATAGACGTGTTGACGTCATTTTGCTAAAAATACGAAAAATCACTTAACATTGATTAAAAATTAAAAAAATAATTAGGATGGAAAAGGTATAAGTACAGACAAAATTTTCATTTTCAATACATAATACTAAAAAAATTTTATTGTATGTATTTTGAGAAAAGTATCATCATTATTAGTCTACTTCCAATATGCTTATGGGTGCTTCAGTAAATACATTTGTTATAAAAGGCTTGTGGTAACTCAAGTAAGAAATGTAGGTTTTGCACTCAATATCACTTAAGTATCTCAAAAAGACTGCATCAATGGTACTATTTGATTTTGTCGTTGATATTATTCTGTTGTTTTGTAGAGATAAGGTGAAATTGTCTTTTAAAAATTCAATCAATTGTAGAGATTTGTCTAAAGCAAAATTGACATTAAAATCTCCACTAAAAATCATAGGTATTTTATCATAATTTTTATTAAGTAAAGCAGAATCTTTTGATGTATATAGTAATAATGATTGATGAAGGAACTCGATAATGTCATCAAACTTTTTGTTCGGAGTAATAAAGGGTGTTTTTTTAGAGATATAAAACTTTAAATTGCAATAAAACAACGATGTATTATTCGATTGACATGAATTTTTTTTATTCGAAAGATAATCTTGTGGCATTACATTTTAAATATGATTTCTGGCATATGAAAGCCACGACTGGCTCGGATGTAGTCCAAACTGGACGTCTAATTTTCGATGACTTTTTCCAACATTTGTGGCCGTATATCGGCAATAATACGGCGAATGTTGTCTTCCAAATGGTCAAGCGTTTGTGGCTTATCCGCATAGACCAATGACTTTACATAGCCTCACAGAAAATAGTCTAGCGGTGTTAAATCACAAGATCTTGGAGGCCAATTCACAGGTCCAAAACTTGAAATTAGGCGGTCACCAAACGTGTCTTTCAATAAATCGATTGTGGCACGAGCTGTGTGACATGTTGCTCCGTCTTGTTGTAACCATAGCTTCTGGACATCATGATTGTTCAATTCAGGAATGAAAAAGTTATTAATCATGGCTCTATACCGATCACCATTGACTGTAACGTTGTGGCCTTCATCGTTTTTGAAGAAGTACGGACCAATGATTCCACCAGCCCATAAAGCGCACCAAACAGTCAGTTTTTCTGGATGTAACGGTGTTTCGACATACACTTGTGGATGCAAATGCGGCAGTTTTGTTTGTTGACGTAGCCATTCAACCAGAAGTGCGCTTCATCGCTAAACAAAATTCGCTTATGAAAATCGGGAACAACGGCAATCTCGTTTTGGGCCCATTTGACGAATCTACGCCTTGCTTGATGATCGTTTTGATGAATTGCCAAACCAAACTGAGAATAAATCACTTGACAGCTGTTAAATCGGTCGCCATCTTGGGAAGTAATGCCATCTTAAACTTCTATACCTGAAAAAAAACACTCTTTATATACAGCTACAATTATAATTTTTTGTCCATTATCTATTACGCATTCAGCCAAGCACAAATCCCCCACTGAAGATTGTATGGTACCATAAATATCGGATTGACTGAAAGAACATTCCATGGATGGAGTTATAATGTTAACAGCATCGCTAGAATTTTGATATATCGCAACTCCTTCTGCTCTCGTATTTGGTTGTTTATTCTTCACAATGAGGTTGAAATTTGGAATAGATATATCACATTCATTGCCCAGCCAAGTTTCTGATAAAACTAAAATATTTGAATTTCTTATTGCTGAATCTTGTAAGTCTACAGTGTGAGCTGTAAGACTTTGGCAATTAAAAGTAAAAATCGATAAACCTTGTCTGTTCGTTATGAAATTAATCAAATCTTCATTGATAGTTTGTATTTTGTTCAATGAAAGTCGTTTAAACTATATATGATTTAAAAACTCACTTCTTAAACTGGATTTAGAAATTCCATTCGATTGAAAATTTAGTAAACACAATCTTTTATTGCCAAACTATTGGAAGAAAATGGAAGAAATGTTGTGTTACCACTAAATTTTAAAACAATAGATTGTTTGTATTATTTCCTTAAAAGAATTTTAAAACTGTATATCCAACAAACTCACCTTAAACTAATTTTTGACAGATTTTGAACCATTTAAATGCCTACTTCGGGTAGATTAAAGACTCACTTCCGATTTTTTTTTTAAATTCATATAATGGATTATATTTTGACTTCTAGGTAACGAAAAAACAAAACAAAGTATGTATCGCAAAGCTAAAAGAGAAAAGGCTTGTTAAAGCTGCTGTTGAATGAGGAGAGGGGGGTGGGTGCTAGCTCAGGGCAAATAGACGAAAAACACAAAAGAAATTTTAAAAGCCTTAATTTTTAATCTATTTTTTCAATCTTTGAACAGATTACGGATAATACTATTCTACATATGGAAAAAAAGTTTTGTTAGATTATTTTTATAAATAATGAAGTTATTAAATATTTAATTAAAATTTTGAGTATTTTTGAAAAATCGCAAAAAAAATTTCTTCATTTTTTTAATTTTTATAACTGATTCTAAAAGAGAAAAGCATGAACTTGTTTAGAATAAAATATCAATTCATTAATTCGAAAGGAAACTTAAAGGGAATGATTTAGAAACATTTTTTTTAAAAAGCATATCAATTTTGACTCATTTTAAAAAAAATCGTAAAAAATGGAAAATATCATTATTTTGTTAAAAAAAATATATACCATATCGTGGTGAAAAGAATGATCTTTCCGATTCTGTAATTATTTTTTGTCTGAGATAGATAGTATGAATTAGATGGCGTTTTTTAAAAGGAGGGGAAAATTCGGAACTTCATTAATTTCTACCTTACATTCATCGCTAACCGTACCTGGTAACGCGTCACGCATAACAGATATTTCTCCCTACCGTACCATAAGAAGTTAACTTCAAAAATTTTAAAGTGAATATCCAAAAATTTCCTTAGAGGTACAAACCATCATCATACATAGTTTCAACGTACCGAATTTTACGCAGCTTTGTTGTGCATCGCCGAGACACACGCTATATATAACTCTTTCCTTCATTAATATTGATTTTTATCTTTATAATATTACGGTGCAGCCAGCAGCATTATTAAGTGGTGCATATATAAAAATATTCTCCAGGCATTTATACAAAATAAGTCATTTCTTCCTTTACAAACGACAAGCAATTTACATTCTTTTACTATTTTTTACGAATTTTTAAAAATTACAGAGACGTATATATAGGTATAAATATTCCCTGTGTACATTTCATAAAAATTGTGGGTTTCATACAAATAATAATACCATTACTTGCTTTTATCCTATTATTTGAGGATTCAAAAGAAGTTACTTGGATAAATTTTACTTTAAATGATAAAGGCTGGGTAGAAACACTTAGCATTTAGCTCTTATCACAATAAATGTTTGTCTTATAAAAAGATGACGTCAATAATTTAACACATTAAATAATAAAACTATACATATAATATTTAAATAAATCTACAATTTTTTAATGAATTTTGTCAAATACTTTATTTGTGTATTAAAAATTTGTACATCAAATTTATACTTTTTTTTTTTGTCAGAAAACTTATAGAAGAAATAGAATTTTAACACAAGATTTTTTAAATAGATAGATTGTACATTTATGTAGCAATCTGTTTTTCCTTGCCTGTTAATATCAATATTCCGTTTTTGGCAGTGCTTTTCAAACGTTCAATATTTACTACCCAATATTCAATCATAATTTTCATCGCGCCCCCTCCATACAGTAACAATATACTAAATTCAATAATAATATACATTGACACTGTAGCTACAGCAGGGCTTTAACTTCTAAAGTGCCACTGGCGTATATAAACGTCTCACTCAGCCAAATCGCTAAATGCCCCGTACGTATATATACGTCTTAATGGTATCAGCCACATATCAGGAGAATATTTTGTCACTTTTCCTTCTTCAATTAAATGCTGCAAATCAATAGTAACCTGCTTTAAAGACTTGACGCTTCAAATCCCGCTGCATTACTAACAGCTCATACCGCTAGATCTCTTATTTCAAATGAGGTAACACTTGAAATCGATTCACTTTCTTATTCAAGAACTTAATTAATTTGTACACAAAAACCATTAAGTCTAGCAGAAGTTATCAAATAGGAATATGCACCAATGCAGCCCATTACATTTGAAACCCTGTCATCAAAAATTCAAAAAGAAATGCCTGTTTTTGAAAATGGAGGGAGCCGTAGTGACTGCCTGGAAAGAATATACTTCTATTTAATGACGGCAAAGCCTACTGTTGTAGAATCTAAACGAACATTTTCTTCGACAGGACAATTTGTAACAAAAACAAAAAGCCATTTAAACAATAAAACGCTGGATTCGCTGTATTTTTAAAAGCTTATTTACGAAAACACAAAAAATGAAGAAATGTTTTATTTTTTAAATTTCACTATGCACTATTTATTTATTTTTCATGATAAATTAAATTTTGTTTTGATTTTTTTCAATAAATAATAATATTAAACCAATTTTTAATTATATTTTTAGTTTTATTATGTAATTTTACCTATGCGAATGTATAAGTATTTTTCATAAATAGTCCAATCCTAATACGGGAATTTGGATAACGTAATCATGAAAATACGGGATTCAAAATATAAGATGGGATTGCTAATTCTATGGTAAAGCAAAATGAAACACAAATTATTATGTTATGCTTTAAAATTTTTTTTAATTACTTCGTGTCATAATTTGTTTAAGGTATCCGACTACGTTCGGAACCGTGATTTTAAAAAAGAGCTTAAATGGTTAATTTTCATGATATTTAGTGTCACTCAGGTTAGAATACATGCATAAAATTGTTTTAAGGAGATTTTGACAAAAAAATTTATTTAAATATAATATTTTTGTAAAAAATTAACTTATAATAATTTTTTTTCCAAACGTTCCCCTTTTGTGAAAAATGCTTCTGTTAGAATAATATTTTGCCTGTATATAGCTTGCTTTGACCTCTGTTCAGAGGCTCAACTAGAATTTTTGAAAAATTCACATTATTTTCAGAGTTACTACCCATTGAAATAATTTTTGGTTTTTTTTTTCTTAAAATTGCTCCCCTCTGTTGTCATAAAATATGAATAAACCCACTTCTAAGTTATATATTTCAAAAATTCTAGTTTAGTGTCTGTAGAAAGGTCTGAGCTACATACAGGCAAAATATTTTTATAATAGAATCATTTTTCACAAAAGGAGAACATTTGGAAAAAAGATTATTCTAAGTTAATTTTTAGCCAAAATATAATATTTAAATAAATTTTTTTGTCAAAATGTCCTTAAAACAATTTTATGCATATATTCTTATCTAAGTGACACTAAATATCATGAAAATTATCCATTTATGCACTTTGCAAAATCACGGTTCCGAACGTTGTCGGATACCTTAAAGGGGAAAGGGCATCATACAAAAAATACAATAATTATAAAAAATTGGTTTAATGTTAACCGTGAGCATATATAAATGAAGGAATAAAGAAAATGAAATGTTTTAAGTATGTTCTAAAATAAAAATAATATAATGCATTACAGTACAGTCCCGATAATCCGAACAATATCGGACCGACCCCTGTTCGGATTACGTGATTGTTCGGATTAGCCGGAGTAACAGCGAAATCACTATTTGAACTGGGAGTACGGTTATGTTGTACAATTTTTCATACTAAACATTAGTGATTCTGTTCTGTAGTTTATTCCATTTTAAAATTTGTACCATAACTTGATGTACAGTGCGTGAATATTAAATAAAGAACTGTTTTGAATTAAGGTTTATACTGTTTTATATTGAAATATTCACCGATTTTCGTCCTTAAAATTATAAAATTTTTTCCACGGAGCCGTTCGGATTAACCGGATGTTCGGATTAGCCGTGTTCGGATTAGCGGGACTGTACTGTATAATTAAATTTATTTGTTGCACAAAATTAAAAAAATGAAATGCCTATAACAAAGCAGGATAAGAATAGAAAAATATTTACAAATCCTTACATACGATATAGTCTCTGCGTGAATTACGATTTAAAAGAATATATACCTTAACAAACACCCCAGTAACTAATTAATTCTAATTCCAAAAGAATTTCCAATATTTAAGAAAAAAAACCTTAGTTTTCTCATTTTTTGAAGTACGTTTCGAACAACTATTGAGAACAATCCAATCTTCTAAAGCTTACAAGTTTTCCCGTACTAACGAAATCATTTCATTAGTAAAGATGGAACCAAAACAAAAGTATCCGCAATTGCAACGAGACTCACCACGTGGTCCGGAACAAGTTTCGAATTTAATTAGATGAGGTGTTTGTGGCTAATTAAGGTAAAGAAAAGTTATCACAATCCCGGTAAAAATTGCCACCCAAGGCATTGGTTTTGGACATCTTGAGTGAAAAAATAATCAGACTTTGATAATGGAAGACACTGACTGTGAATAATGGAGAAGTATCTCGTTAACGAAGTTACGGTTGCGGGGACAAACCAATTAGTGATTTATTTGTTCTATAATTAGCTAATTTCGAGCAATGAGAATCACAGAACGGAAATTTTTAATTATTTTTATTTTAAGATTTTTGCCATTTGTCTTCACTGCATGCAAAGATCTTACCTTTAAGAATCAAATAACATGTTGTGCTATAAATACAAAGGAACATTGTGTTTTGTGCGTTGTTCAAAAACTAAGTTTCTGTATCTAGTTTGTCATATGTTTTTAGTGTTATATTTTGGCAAATATTTTCTAGTGGGTCTCGGAAAATACATATTCTATTTTTGCGCCAACATTACATTTGTAGCTAAATAGCGTAACTGGCAATGAATTTCTCAAATAACATTTTGGTTTTGAACCATATATTTTAGATGTTGAAATTTGTACGCATGTGTTTTAACTTTTATTTAGTAAATACAGGATGTTCAGTAATTAACCAAAAATTTAAAATGCTTAGTAAAAGAGTTTGAGAAGAGATAAAAAAAATATTTATACTTCACGTATAAGTACACTTACTCAGATTTAAGAGGAGTCGGAAACTTCCAGACCGACAATGTTAAATTAGCTGTTTTCGATGTACCTTTTCTCAATATCTGTTATATGTACATGCTTGAATTTTTTCATACAATTAAAGTACACCTTTCTCATTATACTGAAATGAGCTTTTAGCTAATTTCGATTTTTTTCGTAATTTATAAATATTTTATCAAGTATAGTAAAATTTGACCCATTTTTCAAAAAAAAAAAATTGTAAAAAATAAATTTTTGAGTTTTTTTACAAAAAGCTCATTTTTCAGTATATATTAGCAATCCTCATAAATATAAGATAAGAAACTTACATACCTGTGAACATTAGTTTTTTAGAAAAGGTACATCGCACATCAAAAATATACATTTTAAGATAAATGAACTTTAATGTATAATTATTTTTTTATTAAAACATTCCTCTCCATACTCCAAATGATCTACATTTTTTTTAATCTCATCCATTCTCTCTCTTCCTTTTTTTCTTTCCTAACTTCCTCTGTTTTTTGTAAACCTGAGTATTTAGTCTTTAACAGCCTCTGTTTGTCGAGGGTCTAATGAATCTGTACCGTGTAATCACCAGGCTCAATATTAAATTTTCTCAAAATTTCCGATTTTGATACATTTCTCATATTAAATGATGAAATTGCATTATATGTACCCAATGATAATACTTCTATTTGTGTAAATATTTTCTTCGGTGCACAGACCATATTACGTTGTTTACACTTTCATTGGGATTTTGTGTACCTCCATGTAAATACTTTTTTAGCAATTCTGGATTAAATATTTTGATTTCCATCATTCATTCAACTTTTAAGCAAAAACAAAATACTTTGTTTACATTTTTTGCCATTTAAATGGGCGTGACCTAGTTTCAATGATTATTTTCTAATGGGATTTAAGGACTTCAAATTACCCTAGAGATTCAACTAAAGTATTTTTAGAAAGGTTGAAATCTAAACAATTTGAAAAGGTAAAAATCTCAAAATTGTCGTACTAAGAAGATTTTATATTACCAACACCCCTTAATGCACAAGATTTTTGAAGTGCTTCCCATTACTTGCAGCAATACGGCGAAGCCTAAGATCAAAACTGTCCAAAACTGAACGAATAATTGGCAGTGTGATGACTAAAATTTTAGCAGAAAGGGTTTGTCGGAGCCCATCTAATGATTGTGGACGATTTTTGTATACATTGTCCTTCAAGCAGCCCCACAAAAAATAGTCTGGTAGGTTCAAATAATTAGAATAGGCTAGCCAATCAATCCCCTGTCCTGTTGCGTCGGCACAATTCAAACACAAAACTTATGGAAGTATTCTACTAAACGTTCAAAAATTTCTTGATTTCTGTGGTG
The DNA here is from genome assembly GCA_019973935.1 of Trichonephila clavipes. NCBI lineage: Eukaryota > Metazoa > Arthropoda > Arachnida > Araneae > Nephilidae > Trichonephila > Trichonephila clavipes. The sequence continues at coordinate 324,114 of BMAU01003040.1, read as the reverse complement.
CCTGGTACCATCTAATATATATTATAAATGTGAAAGTTTGTGAAAATCTTTGTGGGTCTTTCATGCAAAAACAACTTAATGGATTTTAATAAAACTTTACAGTAATATAGCTTATACATCAGAATAACACATAGGCTATAATTTATACCATAGGCTATAATTTATAAAAATTTGTAAAAAGTGTCCAAAATATAACGCTATTTGTCAAGTAAGAAGGAAAGAATTCTGCCATCTGCAAGCAAAAAAGCTGCAAAAAAGCCCACGTCAGCATATATCTATCTTTTGTTTGTGAAAAACTCTTTTTGTGTTTTGGCTACGCAAGGGAATCGCTTCTAATTAATTCCTGTGATCAGAATAATGCCTATTTTTTTATTTCAGAATAAAACTAAGTTTTGAAGGGAGAGGTTGTTATAAATCTTTCTTTATTTTAATGTATTTTTTATGATTTTATTATGTACATTTGGTAGTAAGAAGTTGATCTATTTTCAAAATAACTACTTTTATCGCTTCTGGTACTTAAAGTAAATAAACTTTCTCTTTCACATTACATCATTTGGACAAACTTTCTGTTACTCTTATTGGTAAACTAATTTAAATTTTGCAAAGCTAGCAGTGAAATTTATGTGTCGAGGAGGCATGAAAACGAAAAACAGTTTCTTAAAATTGGCCTTTAATAATCAATCATAAAGTCACTGCGCTCGTTACTGGAGCGATAAAAAAAACAATAAGTTCAAAAAGCAACATTACCAGAGACATCCGATTCGAACCGTCTTCTAATATTGTAAAATTAATTTCTAATCTAAAATGGTGATGCAACCTGCAGTTGCATTGCCAACCAGCCGTTCTCTCCCTCACACACTTCTTATATTTCTGTTTCTCCTTCCTTTTTGAAAAACTAACATGAGCCGAGTTTAAATACTTGCTCGATTTGCATGGCAGTTGCTACCAACCACAAATCATGAAACTCAAAAAGATCGGGTTCGAATCGGTGTGCTTACTTTCATTGAGATCATGGAACGGGATTGGAAAAACAACACAAGGAGATCATAAAAATTTGGATCCGACTTTTTAAATGTCTAACACTTTCATAATTTTTTTGTGGTTAGTAGTTAATTATAACGCTGTAATTTTAATTGAATATGTGCAGATATTGCATTTTTAAGTATAAAACTAATTATAACTACTGCACTGTATTTTTTGCAGTGAGTTAGTGAGTGAATATTAACGTCGCACTGTTCAGCTACACGGACCATGTAATTTTGAACAATGGTCAAGTGACGGGAACGACACTTGAGCTGGCACCCCCTTCTCCTAACTACCACACCACACCAACTTAGCAGGAATATTCTACCAATACTTAGCTTTAATACTCTTTGAAATCCACTCTTCCAAGATATATGACAGCACGGGTTCTATGATGAGTATTTTAGTGGGGAAGGCGAAAAGTTTTGTAGCAGATATTGCGTTTTCAACGGATTGCAAAGATTATTATTTTTGTCGCAAAAAAATAGTTAGTGTCAAAATTTAAGTGTCTTATGGTTTTGTCTGTTAATGAAGACCTTGGAAAATGATTTGACTACTTATTTTAAGTGAACGGTGTACATAATTAATTTTACAGTGGAATATCTTTAATTAATTTATTAGTTCTAACGGATTAAATTTTCCAAAGTGAAGTATTTCTTTTATGTATATCCCTTAATTTGTACATGTAGTGATCCAAAAAAAATTGTATGAAAAAAACTGCAGTAAATCATAATGCGGTTGGATTAAGTATTAAAGTGCATTTCTCCCTTACACGGCGGGTCTTACAAAGCTCTAATAAAGCTCGAGCTAGGAAAAGTAGCTAGCCATTTGCCAACTTGACTCTATCGTTACCATTTCGCCATTATAATTTAAGAAACGGCATTGCTTGCGAATATTACAATTTTAAAATAAAATAAATACAACAGAAAGTAATATTAATGTATTACACTTTCAGATATAAATTATTTACATTACTTTAAGCGTTCATTACGCAAAACTTTTAAGATTGTGTTACTTTTGCTGAGCAGAGATCAGCTTAGGGAGGTATTTTGAAAAATCGACCCTCAAGAGTGTTACGAGGAATTATAAATTTAAAAAATCCTTTTTATCGGCTATTAGATCTACATAGTTAAAATTTAACAAAGGTGTTTTTTTCTTTCTTTTTTTGTTTAGCTGAGATATGCAAAAAGCTTTTTTTGTTTAATTTTCAATTCACATAAAATTAACTCATTAAAAACTTCTTTTTCCTTTAATCTGTGTTGTTTAATTTTTCAGTTCACCCGTGCGAAGAACGAGTATACCAGCTAGTACTGCATAAACCAATCCCCATCGATACAGTTCATTGTCACACCGCTTCGAGTCTCATGCACACTGTTGAACTTTCGTCGTGTTGTCTGTGGCTGATGAACCATTCTGGTAAAAAAAATTTGTGATGACAATTTTCTGTTCCATAGGTTCTCAACGTGGTCGATAACGGCACCTTGTGGGCGTTTGAGGCTTTCGGGGGGTGCAGTAAAAGACCCAAAGTAAGTTAGGGGTTTTTGAGAAGACATGGTGGGGCATGGGCTGATTGAGCAAATATAGTCTTAAAACGACTAAAAAGCATACTGATTATGTAATAACAAAAGTAACCTTTAATACTGGTTACCTTATGTTGATTGTATGTATTTAAATTTGTATATTCGTGGCAATAGCTATTTTAGATTTGCAAGTGAAAAAAAAATTGGGGGCTTTAAAAAATACATTTTATTAGTACTAGAATATTTTTTTAAGTTTAATTCTTGTTTTCACTATGTATTATGTACGTTCTTATTTCTCTGGAGTAGGATGGGAGGGGTATCGAAATATTCAGTAGAAAATGAGGTGCCAGTTCAAAAAAGGTTTGGGAACTTATGCTCTGTCCGATGGTCAAATTCGGCATTTTGCTGCAAACTGCTAGCAAAAAAAAAAAAAAAAAAAAAAAAAAAAAAGACGCTAACTTCTACAAAAAAAAAAAACTGCTTGTTTCAATTGAAACTCGTTCAAATTCGTTTCGCCAATTGTAAACTGCGTAGTGTTGCGTTACCAAATGTTACGTCACTATAATGTCCCAATAAACAGCTATTGAAGTTTCTAATTTTCGGTTAATTATTGGGTCCTCTGTATATACGAAATTCTATCAAATATAAAAATGTTTCTCTATCAAAAGGAAGTTATAATAATCCTTACTATAGATTTTTAATACAGCCAATAGAGTAACTTCTTCCCACCTTTTGCAACAATCATCAGAAGTAAAAAGGCATCACATTTTAAAATTCATTTTATTAAAATTTGTATTCATAAAATACTTTTTTCACGCATGGGCCGCGGTACCCTGGTAGTTGCAGTCACGAACTCGAGGACGGCGTGTCATCCGTTCGAATCCAAACGCCACTGAAGACCCACCGTGTAGACGAGATGATGCTCGTTTAATTTGTCAAGATTCAACGTCCTTCCATTGGCATGGTGTGGGAGTTAGGAGACAAAGGTGCCAGTTAAGGTGTCACCCTTGTTACTCGTCCACGTTTCAAAATTAAGATATTCGTCACCAATAGTTCTCGTGTTGCTTTATGACGCGATGTTAATTGTACTCATTTATGCAAAAATAGTACAAAAATGTTGCGGTCTAATTGCCATACATATATTTTTAAAAAATCAAAAGCAGTTCTCTCTTTTCCCATTTGTCCTCCGCACGGGACTGAATGATGTGTGATTCTTGTTTTTAACAACCCCTTTAATTTAGCGTAAAAAGATTTAGACAAATGCTAGCAGCCTCGTGCGGTGAGAATCTCTTCTAGTGAAAGACATTACAGCAACTGAATATATTCCACACAGATTGTATTACACAAACTCAAAAACAACGAAGCGTTGCCATCGCGCAAAGGATAAATACAGTCGATGGCGTAGGCAAAAGGCACGAGAAAAAAACTATTTATTTTATAGAAAATACATATAAAATAGAAATTATAAATAATACTAAGAATTCAATAGAAATGAAATATCTATATATATACAGTCAAACCCCCATATTACGAACCTCTATATTGCGAATTTTTCTGCATAGCGAACTTTTTCCCGGAGCCTTGAACATTTCACAATTTTCTTCATAAAATAACTTCCCAATAACGAAGTGAATTTTCTATATAACGAACTTTTTCTCTTGTGGTTGAATTTTTTTTTTCTCACTATTTAAAAAAAATATTTCTGGAAATTTCAAGTCATTCTCTCTTTTAACACATTTTATGGTAGTCATAAATCTTGAACTGGTTTTATTTGGTGCCTAACTCACCGAGAGCAATAGAATTTTGGGCATTTAATCCAAGAAGTGCAACCTTTAACCCCCGTTTCCTAGTTCACTGAAAACATCTTCGATGTCTCCTTTTACCCTCAGTGGAGTCTCGTGTCCTTGAGCTAGTCTCCGTTCGTTTGTATTGTTGATCAGTCGTATTGGTAACTTCGTTTATCGTAGCTCAAAAATCTCAAAACGTAAGTGCATGAGGATCAAAGAAAAAAATTAATTCTTTAGGAAGTGGATAAAGGCGTCAAGAAATTTTTCTTACAGTTTTTCATTTTTTCTTTCTTTTTTTTTATATGTAAAATGCATAAAATAAATGTATATTAATTTACAAAAGATGTGGATATATATATATATATATATATATATATATATATATATATATATATATATATATATATATATATATATATATATAATATAATATACTGCTTTAAATATATAATGTTAAGGAATTTTTAAAACTTGTTTTATGTAGTTTATAAAGAAAATTAAAAGATGAACCTCTATATAGCGAATTTTTCATATAACGAACATTTTTTCGGGATTTAACGTCTTCGTTATATAGAGGTGCAACTGTAATTAAATGTATGTTTGTATATATGAACTCTCTTTACTCCAACACCATTCAACCGATCCCTATGAAAATTGGCATTCATATGCATTTTTTTGTGGAGAAGGTTTTTGTACTATTCTCTTTGTTGCATTTCCCTACCAGGTGGCGCAACAACATATGCATATCAACTCTGCACCGTTCAATCAATCGCGCAATTACAAACAGGGTTACGAAAAATGATGCCAACTTGGCTCTATCACCAACATTTCGTTATGCTTCCATAATGTAAGGAACGGGGTTGCTTGCGAATATTACAATTTTGACATAAAATAAATACAACAGAAAGTAATATTAAAGTATTACACATCTAGATATAAATTATTTACACTATTTTTTTTAAGCGTTCATTATACAAAATGTGTAACAATGTATTACTTTTGCTAAGCAGAGATCAGCTTAGGAAGATGTTTTCAAAAATCTACCTACAAGAAAGTTTTCATGCGTTATAAATAAAAAAAATCCCTTTTTTATCATTACTAGATCTCTACAGACTTAAAATATAACAAATATGATATTTTTTATTCAGCTGAGGAATGCAAAAGCTTTTTTTTGTTTAATTTGCAGTTCACTTAAAATTAACTCATTAAAAACTTCTTTATCCTTCATTTTGTATTGTTTAATTTTCAATTCACCCGTGCGAAGAACGGGTACGAAAGCTAGCTAGTAGCATATAAATGAACATACAAAGCACATTAATAATAAAAATACACAGTTTGAATAATAATTAAAATACAGAATAATAATAAATACAATTCCATGCAGATAACTCCAGTGGCGCATACAAGGGTGGTGTTCTAGGGTCCGGACCCACCCCCAAAGCCGTTGATTTTTTTTCTCCAATTGATTAAAATTCTAAATATATAGTACGTAAAATTTAATTAAATACTTGTTATTAATGATTAATTTTATTAATTACTGCTAGTTATTTACTCAGCAATTAGTTTTTTACTGTTTTTTGTTCGCGAAAATCGACAAAATCAAAAGGCGCATGATACAAGAATGGTGAACTTTCGACCCTGGAGACCCCCCTCCCTCCCCCTTTAAAAATTCCTGTGTGCGCTACTTAGATACCTCTATTGTTTTGTAAAATAAAGTTTATCACTGCTTCTATATCTCAATAAAATACACGTTTGAGGTCATTTTCGGATTGAATATCTGTTTTTTCCATAGATTCTTACAAGTAAGGATGAATTATATAGATGTTCTTTTTTTTAAATTTCAAATCATAATAGTTTAATTTCAATTGAACGAAATCACAATAGTTTCTTAAAAAACGCAAGGAACTTACATTGATACTTTTATTTCAACCTGAAAAAAGGTTTTTTATATGAAAGATTCTGAAATGAATTCTGCAAATATTTTAAAATAAATTAACGATTACAAAAGTTCTAAAACAATGTAAATTATATATAGCTTTCAAATACTTGCTTAAATATTTACATTTCTTAACTAAGAAAAATGAGTTTGAAAGCTCTTATAAGATCTCTTGTATAAAGCCTTCAGTTTATATATTTAAATAAAGAACATCACTGATTCAAAACTTTGAAGAGAAAAACTTCAGACCAGTGTCTCCAAAAACTGAGTTATGATCTGAAAAAAAAGAACATTTTTGTTTTAATAAAAAAAATAGAACGAAAGTGGATTCTGTCGAAAAGCAGGAACTCATTCGTGATATATTAAGTAGAAAATAGTCCATTCGATGGCAACTAGAATCCATTAGAGGCGAATCTAAGACGTCACTCACAAAAAAAATATATTCAATACACACTATAGAATCAAGATATTATATGCACATATTCCAAAAAAGAAAATGGCAAGTTGTTTGGGGTGGGGCGGATGAGACAGCAATCTGCCACCTCACTGAATTCTTTTGAAAGTGACGATGGAATAGGAAATTCGTCACTTCTTGAAAAATAGAACACAGTAAATTGTATACATATATCGTATACAGCAGCGTCAATAGAACATTTATCTGAACTGATTCGAGCTTTGTTGCGACGCGTTAAAGGGATAGACGGCTATCAAGGGACCAGGCGACTTTTTAAGCTCGTCTATTGAAGTGAAGTGATAAATGAGATTTCGTCTCCGTATCCTTTTTTTAAGGGATAATTTCACTTACAAAATAAGAGAAGTGAATCTTTTTCGCTCGCTTTGTGCTTCAAAGATTTCGTTTTAGAACATTTTTAGGGGGCGTTCGATGTTTACAAAAAACTGCATGCAATATCTCGTATTACGAAAAATGTATACTGGCTGCACGAATTATAGTTTTCATAAAAATTGAGCATTTAAAATTAATGGTATTTGAAAGAGCTAACAACATTTTGAAAGCTTAAATTCTTAATTTTTTAAAAAACTAAGATTTATTTTATAAAATGGCATCAAATTTTATATGAATTCTCAATAAGTTGAATTATACTCAGAAGAATTGAAATTACATCATTTATTTTTGTGTTATTTCCTTAAGCCATTGATTTATTTTGATTTTTACTTGAAGTTACAATAATCCCAAATTTTTTGTCATAAAAATTTGATAAAATAAAATATTTAGAACAAAGAATTGAAGATAATTTTGCAAAAAGAAAAAAAGAAGAAGGGGAGGCTCGTTTTAATCTAACAAAAGTTCTTGTATACTAAAATAAGCCCCCTCATTGAAGAATTTTAGCTCCATACGTTTACTGTCGTATCACAAAAAAGGTATTTTTTACATCGATTTACACTATTTTTTGTGCATAAGGTTTAAAAAAAAACTCCCGCAATGCTTTTAAAGAAGAAAATAAGAGTTCATTTTGTATAAATAACTTTAAAAACGAGTCATTTTCTATTACGAGGAGGTTATTGTTTCCTTTTCTATTTACCCCAATCCGGCTGTTTCTTGGATAATATAGAGTTCAAGATTCAATTATTGATTTTTTTTTAACAAAGTAAGAATTAAACGGTTTTTATTTAAATAAACTATATTTAGATTTTTTCACACTTTAAAATACACAACAAAAACAGAAATATTTACAATTGAACAAGCAGTCCAATTAGCTCTACAAAAACGATGGGATAAATACAAAATGAAACTTAGTAGAAGATTCTACATTATTGTTGTATCTCATTTGAATTCTGAGTAAGATATTGCTGTAAAAAGAAATACACATCACTTCTTACTGCATAAAATCTCTTCTCTATTGCTTCCGAAAAGATTATTAGTTATAAAGTTAAAAAAAATTCAGCATGCTTCAATCTGTAATTTATTTGCTTAAATTTTTGGAAATGAACTACCACTTGTTATAAAAAGTAGAAACAGTTCAATAGAATAAAAATCATTGCAATAAATAGGAGAGAAATCCTCATGATCATATGTTCAAAACCATAATTTTGAAAAAGAGTTTAAGATAATTTTTATATATGTTTAGAGTTATTTGAATATTAGAACATACATATACAATTGTTTTAATAATTTTGTTTCAATAAAAAATTATTTAAATTCAATTCTTCGGAAAAAAATGAAGAAAGAGAATGACATATTTTTAAAACATTCTCCTTTCATATAAAAAAATGTTTCTATATTAATATTATTTTGCCTACATATAGCTAATGATTTTCTCTAGAGTTTTAACTAGGACTTTTTAAAAGTTCACGTTATTTTCAGAGTTATTATCAATTTAAATAATTACTGGTGTTTTTGTTGAACTTCCTTTACTTTAAAGCATTAAATTATGCGAATAAATCCTCTTCTAAATAACATCTTTCAAAAATCCTGGATTTTTTGAAAATATGTAATTCTTCCTTGTTATTCTGCCCAAAAATTGCATCTAAATATTTTTTTTCTTATAATAATATTCTTATATGCATATTTTAAATCAAATTACACTAAATATCAAAAAAAATTATTCATTCTTACGCTTTTTCAAAATCATGATTACGAGCGTAGTCGGATACCTTAAGCCCAATCTGCTTTCCCTCCAAGAGCTATAAACCGGGGGTGCTTTTTAAAGAATTATTACATTAAGAAGGAACTTAATTAACATTAATCAACTTAACTTTTATTTAGGGCTTAATTTAATTTACACTATGATTCAAATAACAGTTAATACTTTTATATCGTAAATGTGTGGTATAAATAAGACTATGAGGGGAGCTCATGCAATAATTTAAAAATCAAATCAATGTAATTTATTCTGATTTTATTATATATATATATATATATATATATATATATATATATATATATATATATATATGCTCTATAACAAAAAAAACGACGCACCACGAACCAGTTGTCCAATAGACAAAAATTGATAGGTACACAACGATTATGTACAGAATAAAAAATGATTAAAATTTCAGAAAAAGTGAATAATTTATTTCTGAGTTACATCGTTGCAAAGTAACGAGCTCAATAAGGTGTTGATTCATCTCTAGTCTGGATGCAAGCTACCACACGACGTGGCATAAAGTTATAAAGCACCCTGATGGTCTCCTGCGGTATTTCTTGTCAAATTTGCTCTAATTGTCGGGCCAGGTCATCAAACTTCCCTGATAGATACAGTTGCCTTCACATCATATCCCCGACATGCTCGATTGAAGAGAGATCTGTCGATCTGGCTGTTCAAGAAAGTGTTTGACAAGCTCTAAGATAGTTCATAGCAACACGTGGCGTATGTGGTTTGGCATTATCTTGCTGAAAAAAAAGCCAGGGTACTGCAAAAGAAACGGTAGCAAAAAAGTTCTCAGAATGTCGTAGACTTACCACTGCGCTGTAAAATTGCCGCTAATGACGACCAAAGGGGTTCGGTTGTCAAAAGAAATGACACCCCTGGCCATAACTCCTGGTTGAGGGTCTGTGTGGTGGTTAATAGGGAAAGCTGGATCCGCAAGCTGCCCTGGGGGTCTCCAGACACGTGATCATTAGGACACTGTTGAAAGTGGGATAAGCATAATGCTTAACAGAATGCGAAAATGGATAAATTTTATTTTAATTTTCAATTTTTTAACTTTTTACCTATTTTCATATTATAATTGGGAAATACAAAACCTCCTAAAGGTTTGCTTTTTATAAGTACACACTACAAGCTATGAAAAATTTTTCCTATATTTTAAAAGAATTTCTCTCATACTTACAAAAAAATTTCATGTGTTCGTACCTCCTTTTCAAATGATTGAGGATTGTGTGTGTGTGTTTGCACATATCGAAGGTGTGACAAAAAAAAAAGAGACTGACCCAAAAAATCCCTGTACTTACAGAATTGGCTCTCTGTAAGTCACATTGAAAGTCATTGTCACCTTGAAAGTAGTTCCCTGCAGCATTTACGTACATCTGTATTCGGGGCTGCTATTACTGGTAACAGTTCTGGAATGAAGTCTTTGAAAGACCCTTTAGAAAATTATCCATTTTTGTCAGAACATCTTCAACTGAGGTAAAATTTAACTGCACTAAATTAAAACAGTTGCATGGAGTAAGGAAGTAAATAAGGAAGATGCCCATCACTGTAATATATTTGCTTGTCAGAAACGGCTTGACAGATAGCGCCATGCGAGCGGTGCATTATTTTGGAGCAACAGCCATTCATCACTGTACAAGTGTACACTGTAGAATTTATTTATTCTTAATTTTTTCATGAATTCTTTTTAATACTTCAATGTAGTTTTGATTAACAGTCTGAACACTTGAAACCCACTCAATCAGTACAATTTCATTAATGTCGAAGATGACACTTAACATTGCCTTGAATTTTGGGACCAGCACGTTTATCATCTTCCCCTCTGTCCCTTCTTCCTGAATACCACTTCCTGCCATTCAAACACACGTCATTCACATTTGAAATGTTTCCGCGGCTGATTTTTTAACTTGATGTTGATTCGCTGTTCGGTTTTTACATTAGACATTTTTCCAGAAGAGGGTGAGTGAATATTAACGTCACGCTGTTCAGCTACTCGAGGGCTTTTGGCGACGGACTTCGTAATTTTGAACCATGGCCAAGTGACGAGGATGACAGCTGAGTGGGCATCTCCCTCTTTTAACTTCCGCACCTCACCCACGGGAGGACATTTGAGCCTCAACAGATTTAACGTGCATCGCCCCCTACCCCCTTATATCCCGTCAGTGGTACTAGGCTTAAACTCATGACACGCCGGCCATGAGTCCGTTACGTTAACTACTAGTCTATCGCTACCACTGTGGATGATTTAGAGATCTAAGGTTTAATGGAGGTAGTGTTATGTAAAAATTCCATCTGGGATAAAAAGCAACGTATTCATTCAAACCATATATTTATTTAAATTAAATTTAAATAAATTCCGAGGGTAGTAATATTTTCAACTTTTAAAAATTAATGATAAACCAACCTTGAAAACAAATTACTGATTATATATCCTAGAATTTATTTTCAGCTTAATTCTTAATTTATTCACAATTTTCCAAACATATAACTGGATAATAGCAGGAATCATAAAATATCAGCGGAGCAACTTATGCACCTCCCCCTTGCTTGTCGGGATGTTGACAATATGTAATCCGACAATAGGCGAAATGAAGCATGTTGACGCTCCTCCGCCTCTTGAATTATTCCGAGGACCCCGCTTACTTAATCATTAATCATTACATTCCCACTTACAGTTCTCCGGGGAGTGTGATAAAAAAACAACCCTATAACGTTTTCCACTTTTATATTCTATGAGTGACGCGTTAAGCATATAGAGCAAATTCCATTTTCTAAAAGAAATATGTCAACGGAAATGTTTATTTATGAGATAAACAGTATAGGGTGTTCAGTTGATCCGACGCAACCAATAGAAAATCTTTTTGTAAGAGGCGAGGAGACGTAATAAAAATCTTTGTTAACTATACTCTAAGTTCTATAAGAAATTGTTATTGAAAGAGATGGGCTCTTAAACAGAGAAGAAAAGAGTTTATATTATGAAAAATACATATTTTGTAAAAAAGTAGCATAAAATACATATTAATCTCTAATATAAGAAAAGGAGGGAAAAGAGGGGACGTCTTTCAAAGAGTGAAAATGTAAATAATTTTTGTCGGCAATTTTCCAACGCACTTTATTGTTTACAAAATTGTTCCAACCCTCGTTGAAGCAAAATTGAAATGATAAATACAGTCGGACCTCTGTATAATAAAGTCGCTAAATCCGAAAAAAAAGTTCGTTATATGGAAGTTTCGTTATATAGAGGTTCATCTTTCAATTTTCTTTATAAACCACGTAAAACAAACATTACATTCATAAACACAAAATATTAAAAAAAAATTATTATTCAAACCTTTTTGTAAATTAATATATATTTATTTTATATATCTTATCTATAAAAAAAGAAAGAAAAGCCACAAGAAAAGTATCTTGACGCCATTATCCACTTCCAGAAGAATTAAATTTTTTTCTTTGATGCTCAAGTACTTACTTTTTGACATTTTCGAGCTACAAGAAATGAAGTTACCAGTCCGAATGATCAATAATACAAATAAATGGAGACTAGTTTAAGGATAAGAGACTCTACTGAGAGTGAAAAGGGATATCGAAGATGTTTCCAGTGTACTGGATAATGAGGGTTAAAGGTTGCACTTCTTGGATAAAATGCTTAGAATTATATTGTTCTTGGCAAGTTAGGCCCCTGGTAAAACCAGCTCAAGGTTTATGATCACCATAAAATGTGCTAAAAGAGAGAATAACTCGAAATGTTCAGAAATACTTCAAAAATGAGAGACAAGAAATTGCATCACGAGAGAAAAAGTTTGTTATATAGAAAATGCACTTCGTTATAGGGAGATTATTCCACAAATAAAATCGTGAAATGTTCTTGGTTCCGGCAAAAAGTTCGCTATATAGAAAAATTCACATTATAAAGGTTCGACTGTATTTTTGAACAGTAAAATATTTAACACATGGTATAAATTATCGATAATACCAATATTTTTTTTCTCCACATAATTATTTAATTTTCAAACTTTGAAGAAATGCTTTGTGTGAACTTGATTTTAAATCTAATTTACGTCATAAGGGCTATTGGCAACTGATCTCATAATTTTGAACCTCGGTCAAGGAACGAGAACTATACCCAGGCTGGCACTCCCTCTACAAACATACTAACCAAAACGGGAGAACATTGAGACTCAATATATTTAATGTGCATCAGCCCCTTTATACGGTACTCTTCAGTGACACCAGGTTCAGATCCGGTGAGTAGGAAACGAGGACTATAAGGTCGCGACCATGACTTCTTGGCTCCCGAGTTCATACCGTATTTACTCGAATCTAAGCCGCACTCCCAAATTCTTCAAAAGTTTTTTTTTTTTTTTTGGGGAATGTTGCCATCGCTTCTAAGCCGCACTCCTAATTCCCTATACGTTTTTTGAGAAAAAATAATAAAAAAATGTGTAAAAGGTTCATCAATTACCGATACTTAAGAAGCAAAAAAAAATTCTTTTCATGGGAAACAATAAGAAATTAATAACTAAAATTTATTTTACCAGTATTAGAAACTTTCAAATACATACATGAATCTGTAATTACTCTAACCATCAGTAACATGCTTCAAAAAGGATTCCTTACTTCCATTTGTCACAGATAGTTTCGTTATTGGCGTCACCAATTTCTATGCCATCCAATGCTTTTTTGCAACATTTTTAAAAAGAATGCTTTTTGAAGAATTTAAAAGAAATTATCACACAGGCTGTGTCGAATATTTACAAGCAAAAATTACATCATTTTGCTTACGCCAAAGACGTATATTTGTTTCCTCCGTGTCAAACTTTCAGTGACCGCTGCCCTGTTTCCGTTTTTTACTATATATAAAATTGCCACCCATTTCATATTTGCGTCATTGTGAACGCGTCTTGATGCTATAAGTCATCGATGCAAGTGGCCAGAACGGACGGTTGCATTTTTCCTTTTTAAAGGTGTGGAAACTCAATTTTCCTCATTCAACATATGTTTTGCATTCGATTCTAAGCCGTACCCTATTTTCAGTAACATTAACCCTGGAAAAATAGTGTGGATTAGATTCTAGTAAGTACAGTATGTTCTTTGTGAAAAAGATTTCTTTTTGGTCAATGAATAGAGATCGAATAGATACCGAAATGATGGAAAAGAACTTATTCTACTGATCAATTGATTGTTCATCAACATAACACTTAGAAGCTACATAAGGACTAGTGGCGCCGGGCTTCATAATTTTGAACCACCGCCAAGTGACGAGGACAACGCCAGAGTTGGCTCCCGACTCTCCAAATTTCCGAAATAAGGCTATAAGAGAATTGTAAGCTCTATATATTTAACGTGCATGGGTCTTCTGTGATGTGAGTGAGTGAATATTAACGTCGATCTGTTCAGCTGCTAGAGGGCTTTTGGCGACGGGCCTCTTAAATTTGAACCATAGTCAAGTGACGAGGACGACGCCTGAGCTGGCTCTCCCCCTCTCCATAACCTCCTCCCTTCTAACGTTTGAACTTCGATATATTTAAGAGAGTTTAACCATGCGACGGGTTAAAAAAACCGTTTTTTTTCTTTCATAAATTGCTTCCTTAACATGTCTATTTTTTAAAATTTAAAATCGTGATAAAGATACAGGAATTAGAAGATGCAGCTGTTCGGAGCGCTGAGTTTGCAGTCGAAGGCTGGGCCTGTTGTGTACAGTCGGCTTGATACCTGAGATACCCTTCTATAGAAATATAAGTTCATACAAGTATGGACAAGTTTGCACAGGTTTAAAAGGAAATATCTATTGCTATTGAATATTTCGTCGAACTTGTTTTAGTCTTGGTTTAGCTTCGTAGAGCACAATAGCTACAAATTATTTATTTTCGCAATGAGTGGTCAAAAAGGAAGCGTGACTGGAAATGTTTATCCTGGTCGTAATAAAAAGCGAAATTTTAGTGGAAACCGTTTTACCACCCAAATTATACAGAATTTACATCAGCGTCTGCGAAAAAGCTAAAAAACAGCATGAACATGGAGATTCCCATCTCTTCAAGTTTCGCGTATTGCATTTTAGAGTTTGCTTAAGTATTTGCTGCTATTTCTGAAACTGTTATATGTAAGACTTGTAAAAGTGATTTTTTTTTATCTTTCACGCAGAGACGCAAAACAATAAGGGATCTATAAATTTTCGTTTATTTGGACTTTTGTTCCAAAACATCTACACTCTGGTGCCAAGATCGTTGAAAATGCAACATACTTATATGTCATTATCTTTAACGAAGGTTTTGTAGGAGTGTTAAAAGTAATGGTGTCTATGGGATGCCCCGTTGGCCGCGAAGAGCAAACTTATGTACAGAAACGTGATGAACTGCGCCTTTTGCGCTCTGAGCAACGCACGAGTGATGCCCTTAAACAAGAAAGAATTAATACAAGAGCTGAAGAATCTGCTTTGAAAAAATTCCAAGAGGAAGAGAAAGCCGTACTCTATGATCAGGCCTCCCTGATTAGGGATAAGTTAAGATTTTCATAGTTTATCCAGACTTGAAACTTTAAACGTGGTTTTCTTAAAACTGCGTTTTTCAAACTTTCCTCCATCATTTTCCAAGAACGGTTTGACCAAATGACTTCAAATTTATAGGGTAGACTCAGCGCATATAGACGCACAGAATGGATTACAAACAGACTAAAATTCCCAATATTTGTATTTTTATAACAAAAATATAACAAAAAACCCCATTAAATTCCCAACTTTTTCTTCAGAGGTCTACCAAAAATTCGATTTTTAGTATTTTAAACTGAATATCGTCCATTCCGTGCATTCAAGCTTACATATTAAAGGGCGCGATAGCCGAGTGGTATAGGTATCGGATCGTGACTTGCCTTGTCAGGAGTTCGAGCCCAGTACCACTAAAGACCCGCCGTGTAGGGCAGCGATGCACGTTAAATCTGTCGAGAGCTGAAACGTCCTCCCGTTGGTGTGGTAGTTAGGAGAGGGGGTGCCAGCTCAGGTGTCGTCTACGTCTGAACAGTGCGACGTTAATATTCAATCAATCAATCAATACGGATTAAAACGCCGTTAATTTTTTTTTATTATTTTAAATAAGCCAATCAGCTGGAATCGAGGAGGAAGCGAGCGTCCATTTTTTTAGGTGGGTGTGTTCAGAGCGCTATAATTCACGTTCTATTGGATATTTTTGGCTACTTTATATACATACTCTTAAAATGCATATAAATAAATGATAAAAAAAACTTCTGGTAAAAAGTTCTATCTTTTTACTGGTCATCAAAACAAATTCCCTAAAATGTTTGACAACAGGTTGTCACATAGGGGTGAACCCTCTTAACGTGCACATCGGCCCCTCTCTGCACGATGGGTCTTGAGTGGTACTAGGCTAGAACTCATGACACACCGGTCACGATTCCATTACCTTGACATCTAGGATATCACGGCGACGGATCTTCAGTGGCACCAGGACTCGAATTTACATTTCGATAGAAACAACACTGACAGCGAGTTCGCGATTATGATAGCATAGCTATCACGCCCCCTCCCTTTTTTAATTTCTCGATCAATACATATGCTTATCGACATTTAGCAGACAAAAAAAACTTTGTAAGTGTAGTTAATCAATTAAAAATATAAATTATTTATTTCTATTTATGTCTCTCCACTTATTGATATACTCTAGCTGAAGTACACATTCATCGCACTAGTTAATTTTTTTAAAAATATATATATATATCATTCTTGATATATGATAGCTTAATGTTAAAAAGAATAAAACCCGTTTTAAAAAATGTAAAATATTTTTTTTAATGAGTGTGTTTATTATTTATCTATTACGCCCTCGCAACGTCTTTTGAGGGTCAATTTTCACAAATCTTCTTTTGTAGCGGATCTCTACTCCATGAAAGGAACGTGCCAATAAAGTTTCATGTCTATAGGTCTAATAGTTCAATCAAGTCTGTTCAAATAACTTTTAAAGTTATCACCACCAGTGAAGTTGGGTCATTTTGTAAATAATCAAAAGATGATGGCATACCAGTCTGATATTAATGGAAGGAAAAATTTCTTGGTTAAATTTCCTCTTTGTTGGAATTGATATGTTCTTAGTTCCAAGACTCTACCATTTTTTTCTTTCATAACCTTCTTGTAAAGGGATTTAGGGATGGCAATACCAATATCACTTTTGGTGGTAGTTTTTGAAAAAACAATTGCGACATTTTGTATGGCAGTTTTAGAGCATTTCATTAACCTAACTACTTCTATTTAAGGCTAACCAGCACTCTCAAAAAACAAAATGTTTGCCCTTTTTTTACCTAGATAACTGTTTACTAAGCACAAAATTATATAAAATATCTATGTTCAAAAATTCAATCTTTAATAAAATACTTTTTATTCGTGCACTCAAGTTCAAATACATTTTTTAAACGTGTAGTGGATGACACTTGATGTTAATACAGATTTTTCAAATATTAGTTCATCAATTAAATTAAATTAATTGATTATAGCTTAAGAGAAAAGTTTTAGTCAATATTATTCCTCTAGATCACAGCACAAATGGATAAAACAACTTTTGCTAAATTTGTGATGAAGATTTAACTTAACCTAAATAATTATAAGGTAGTTAGATGTCAGCTCCTTTTACACTGGTTTTAAGGTAAACTATTTCTATTATTTTCAGCTTTTATTAAAAAATGTAATTACAAATTTAATGGGGTAAAAAAGTTTATAATGTTAATTTAAAGGATGTTTTGCCACTTCATATTGCGATTCTGTTATATGTAAATACATATTTATATTAATTGTAATTATTTCATTAAAAGTAACTAAAATAAAATTGTTTTTGGTTGACTTAAGTAGGAATTGACTTAATTTTTTTTATATATTACTTGTTTATATTGATTCTGATGTTTTGTGTGCAATATTAGTTTTACTAATTTTCTCAGGTGGTCGCATAATTTCTTAACAGACACTATTTTTTTTTTAAAAAAATGGGTAGCTTTTAATAAAAATTGAGTTATTTCCAAAGTGCAATTATTAAAAAAGTATTTCATGATCAATTTTACACACACTCATTTAAAATGTGCATAGTATGTCTTTTTTTCAGAAATGCACACATTCGTTAGTGATTTTATAATTTTTTTTAACGCACAATATCTCAACATTAAAAAGATAGTGCGTATTTATCAAAAAAAAATTAGATTTCCTGCTTGAAATGAAATAACAGTAATGCGTGGAATATACTTAAGGTCTAGTATTCTGCAGGAGGGAGTTATGTGATTGAGGATTAGATAAGTCAATAAAGTTCACCTTACACCTATCGACGCCGCAACCCTACACAAAGCCCTCCACGTCTCACGTAGAGACAGGATCCGAATCCGATCCCCCCACCCCAAAATGGGATTGGCGAGCTCCAGAATCGGATTAGCGAAGCCGGTAAAGAGGATTATATTTGTAGGAATTACTTTTATACAACAGGGCAAGCCCGAAATGGCGAGTCTCTTGTAAAATTAGCACCGTATCTAAGTATGGAAAATATAACTTGTCAGGAGTAATTATTTTTCTCTTTAAAAAAAGATAATTTTATAAATAATGCACTTTTCCCTCTGTAATTCATTAGTATGTCAGTAAAGTTTTATATTTTTATTTAAAAGAGAAGAAAGCGTTGTTTTAGGTGTATGCATTAAGGGAGTTCACCCGTGTGACGCCCTGTTTTTTAAGCATTTTTAGGGAATTATTTTTTGGCGACGAGTAAAATTATAGAACTTTACGTTTTTTATCATTTATTTATATGCATCTTAATAGTATGTATATAAATTTTTAACCAAAAATATTTAATAGAACGTGAGTTATAGCGCTCTGAACATACCAACCTCGAAAAAATGGACGCTCACTTCCTCCACGATTCCGGCTGATTGGCTTATCTGAAATAAAAATAAATATTGACGACGCGTTTTAATCTATATAAGCTTAAATGCATCGAATGAACTATACTCAATTGAAAATATCAAAAATTGGATTTTTGGTAGACCTCTGAAGAAAAACTTTCGAATTTCATGTTTATTTTTTTTTATGTTTTTGTTATAAAAAATAGAAATATTTTGAATTTTGGAATGATCATAGCTCGTTTGGTGCGTATATTTGTGCTGAGTCTACTCCATAAGTTTGAAGTCATTCAGTCAAAACGTTCTTGAGATATGATGGAGGAAGATTTGAAAAATACAGTTTTGAGATAAACGCGTTTT
>BMAU01003040.1:245000-302500 GCA_019973935.1 Trichonephila clavipes | reverse complement strand
GACTTGTGACTAATTTTATTACTCAATAATAATAACTTGATGTGCGAAAAGTAAAATTGAATTAATAGATATACGAACATTGCAATGTGTGTGTGTGTGGAAGATTATAATAATCACTTTACTTTTAAAAACAAGTGATAATGTATTCGGTATTCTGTAAGAAAAGAAGCTAGTTTTAAAGTATGAAAGAAATGGATAAAGGTTTTATTTAGAATTAATTGGATATAAGAGACTAATTATCTCTATGATAATAATCTATTTAATTATTGAATGAGATTTTAAATGCGAATAAAAGTAAGTTACATGAATAATTTTTAATGTCTTAGATTAACCTAAGCTTACATATCCAATCACCTTTAGTAAAATGATATGATATAAACTGTGTTGATTCATGAATTGAAGCTACTCCAACGTATTTAATTATTTTTTATTTGTCATGCGTTACAATTTATGTAAAATATCTGGCAACAGACTCTTTTGTTTTGATTATTCCTTATGTGTTTTTATTCGTTATAGACATGAATCGAATCATGAAATAAAGGTAGGTATATTAAAACTCGGCTCTTGTTAAATTCTTATAATACTAAAATTCTTACATTAAAATTCTTTTTTTTAAGTAAAACTTCTTTACGCACGCTTGAGTTGGGGAGTAATCTGGTGAATGCGTGATGACAGCGTTATGAAAAGTGTGATCGGTAGAGGCGAACGAAAATTGAGAGGGAGATATAAGTTAGTGGAGATAGAAATTCAGTCGGTTGTTCGTTTGCGAGTGTGCTAGCGTTACGTGAACGGTGATCTCTTGATTATTTCGTAATTTCATTTCATTCAAGAACATTTTGTAAATAAATATTTTGTTCAATACATTAAATATTCTACGTTTAAAGTGAATAAATTTGTAAATTCATTTTAAAATTCTTATTTTGTAAATTAGTAACTTCGAACATGGACATTTTATTACGATATATTCGTGAAATTGATATTGGTCAATCATCAATTGGTGATATATGTGCTGCTAACTGTGTTTTGGAAGATGGAACATACATCATAATGGCAGTTGGTTGCTTACATTTCGCCCAATAACACAGTTAATAAGATTATAAAGTTTTTTTATATAAAAGACTTATGATTTACGGTCGAGTAGGCTCTGAAGAATTAGGAGAAAGCTATTACATACGTTGCCACTAATTTTAGTAGATTTCAATGTTAATTTCGTGTCCGAAGATGGACAACTCTTAGTAAACTTTCTACAACATAAATTAGAACTACAAATGAACAAAGTGAATAATAACCAAAATGAGTCTACCACAAGACATGGAACAACAATCGATGCAGTTTTCTCTACATATCTTTTTAATTTTCATTCGAAAACATGTGCATATTTTTTCTCATACCATAAGCCTATTGTCCCGGTCTTACAATCAACCACAGTAATTACTGATGTATCCGATAATGAAAATAATGAATAAAAATAAAAAATCTATTCAAAAATATTAATTTATCGATGAAAACCCATAAAATTTTTTAATATTTGTAGAAAAGTAATATATGCATATTAATATACATGTGTATGTATTATACATATATACATATATAAACACATATATATACATACATATAGAGGGAGCAAAAGAAGTTTTACTTTACACTAGTTATATTTTTTTTATTAATGATTTATTCTAAACTATTCATTCCTGTTCTTAAATTCATTAAATTTTTTTATCTTTAATTTAAAAAGTGCAGTCCACTAATTCCATTTAAATTAAAATCTGTATCACAAACAAACATTTTTCCAACATTAAAATGCATTAATTTTAGAACTTCGAAACAGACATGTTATTTCCAACGAAACTGAAGAATCCCAGAAATGAGAGGCGTAACTGATACGTATAGGACTGTAATTTCGGCAGGCGTCTTTGTACAACGTTATTTTACACCAGTGCTTCTCAAACTTTCAATGTTTGCGACTCAATTTTCAATCATAATTTTCATCGCGCAACCTGCATTCAATAATAATGTACTTACATGTAAAGTGACAATACGACTTTAATTATAAACTGTACAAATTATCGAGATAAATATTAAACATTTTGCGTATAATTTAGTATATGATAATCCCATGGAGAGTCACTAGTAATTATTGAACTTGTTCTTAATTTAGTATTGATGAATTAAGGATTAAATAAATTGTGCTGTACTGATACATATATAAGTATATTATATTATTGTAAATGTGTATTTTTTATTAT
Source organism: Trichonephila clavipes (assembly GCA_019973935.1). Classification (NCBI taxonomy): domain Eukaryota; kingdom Metazoa; phylum Arthropoda; class Arachnida; order Araneae; family Nephilidae; genus Trichonephila; species Trichonephila clavipes. The sequence goes on along the minus strand of BMAU01003040.1, from coordinate 300,254 downwards.
GCCTCAGAATGTATTTTGTTTTGATTCCTTTGAGTAAATTAATAATTTTTTTAAATCTTATTTTTGACTTTTTGATATGCTCACACCCCCTTGTAGGACTATCAAGCTCCTATAGGGGGCATGTCCCCCAGTTTGAGAAGCGCTGTCTTGCACACAACTCGTTTAAATTAAACCCTTATAATGTCAAAACTATGACATATAGGGACTTCAGACATTAAATTTCCTTTTAGATCTATTGCTAAGAGTAGTAAAAACAAGTAATATAAAAAAAAATTTAATCAATTCCTACTTAGATCAACAAAGAAAAATTTTATTTTAGCTTCTTTTTATTAAATAGTTACAATTGATATAAAAATATGTTTATACTTATGATAGAATCACAACATTAAGTGGTAATTAAGTTATATTAGCTATCATTAAAGTATCGTATTGTCATCCAAAACAATCGTGTATATAAAATTTCAGTTCAACTGAATGCTTTTAAACGTGAAAAAAATACCTTTTCAAGTTTTGACACAAGTCGCCAAAAGTGTCGCTAGGTCGCCAAAAACGATGCCAACGTGGCTGTATTTGTAATTCTTTAAATAATTAGTTTTAATCAATTAATTTTGTTTAATTATAATTAAATTACTGTATTGGCATCCAAAATAATCATGTATATAAAATTTCACTTCAATGGAGTGCTTTAAAATGTATTTTATTAACGATTGAAAATTCCACCAAGATAAATAAATAAATAGAGAGTGTGAGCTAATAGTAGAAATTGAAAAAATAGTCTCCAAGCAAGCAACATGTCTTCCATAGAAATGTTCATCATTTCAAGAAATAAAACATATTTTAATTGAATAAAACCAAGAGAAATATACTTTATAATATCAATCTCGTTGAATTTTATTAGATCGAAGCACATAAGAAAGAAAAATGCTGTCACGCGCTTTAAAATGTTAAAAAATCGTGACACATTTTTAGAGCTCATCTCTTCCGTATGGACTAAATTCATGTGACTTCATAGTTACATGATAATGACGATCCCGTGTTTCTAGCCAGTAAGTTCAAAAACTCATGCAATGTCATAGTCACACAATAAAAGCAATCCTGTGTTTCCAGCTCATGAGTTGATACGCTCCGTTATTGCTTACTTTTTTCGGAAAATTTCTCTTTCATTTATTGTTTGTCAACAATAATAAAGTAAATAATATACAAAATGCATTTTAATTAAAAATCCATGCATAAAATAATACTTTTTTAAAAAATTTTAATTTCTTTGTGAATTTATTTTATAACATTTTAACATCTTTTCCCAGGTATAAAGTTTGAAATTTTACAAATCGAACAACAAGTACAATAGACTAAATTCATATGACGTCATAGTCACATGATAACGGCAGCCACGTGTTTCTAGTCAATCAGTTCAAAAACTCACGTGACGTCATAGTCACGATAAATGCAGTCATCTATTTTTAGCTCAGCAGATCATATACTTCGTTGTTGCCGAATTACTCTTTATTACAGAAACTTCTTTTTTTAAAAAAAAAAAAATGTCACTTTATTTTTAAATACATGTATAAAACAAAATTTTTTCTTAAATTTAAAAAAATTTTCGTTGAAGTTTCTTTTTATAATAGTTGAACATCTTTACCCAATTACGAAATTTGAAATTTTATCTAAGCTTTACGAATAGAAGAATAAGTACAAATTAGTTTTATGTCAGTTTTGAATTGAATGTAGAACACGTGTTTGCCTTTATCATGTGACTGTCCTGAATGTAGTCCATTAGTTTAAGGTATATCTTTGAATTCAATGAAGAACACGTGTTTTCTCTTTATCATTTGACCGTCATGAGTTGAGCCTATTGAAGTTGGTGTCTCCCCGGATAGTATTCAATGTTTAACAAATGAATTCAAAGTATGTAGTGCATGCAGAGAACATCTAAATGTTCGGCTCTTATAGGTTGATGTGAGAGAGGGAGTATTTATTAACGTAGCGCTATGAAGCAATACGAGGAGTATTGGTGACAAACTCTTCATAATTTTCAGCCACGTTCAAATGGCGAGGAGGCCTAGGATGGCATTCCACTCTCTTAACTTCCACGTCAAACGGCAGACTTTGGGTCTTGATAGCTTTAACGTGCATTAGCTCCTCTACACGACTGGTCTTCAGTGTTCCATTCTGCCTGGCATTCGTTCGTGGCCATGATCACTATACTATAGCGGCTATGGCTCTACTTCGAACTAGTCTGCCACCAATCTCCCAATTGCTCTCCATCGTATTGCAAGCCTCTATGCTACTGTTTGCAAAACTTTCACAAACGACCGCAACCCTTCATAAATACGAGACAAATTAAAGCCACATAATTTAGTATTTGAGAGACTTTGTCGTGTCAGTTTTAATTTTCATGAAATAAACGAAATGGAAATAATTTTATTAGATTATTAAGAAAATCATCTTTCCTCTTCATGTTTACCTATTTCCATAAAAATTTATTCAATAGTTTTTGAATAATACGTAAGCGTGTGCTCCTTAACTTTTGCACAACAGTGTTTTAAAGGGAAGAATTGCTTAAAAATTGAATTTTTCAGATTTAAAAAAAACGCAGTATTACAAATAAAAGCATAAATTGCAATGATATGCAAATTTTCTTGAAATTTCACGCTTTTATCCTGTTCGAAAAAAAATGAGTTTCTGGGATTAATACAGATTCTTTTACGTTTGGCGAAGACCAGACTTGAGTAAATTTACTCAGATATATACAACAAGGCATTAGTGGGAGAAAAAAATAGCTAAAGCATTATTTTTTCCTTACATTATTTCACACACAAGAAAATAAAAAATAAAATGAAAGCGTTAAAACGTCTTAAAACGTTTCAGTGACATTCGAGACGAATAACTTTTTAGTACGAATTAGGATCAAGTTTCGAGAGAGACAAAACTAAGTTACACTCTCACTAAGTTTGCGGAACTTTTAATTGGCGTAAGTGATGGTGACGAAAATTGAATTTCTCCAACCTTTTTAAAACGATCAAAATCAAATGGATGCGCCTTATTGTCTAAAAATGAGAAGGAAATTGAGCATAATTAAGATAAAGTATTAAAGCTACTTGATTACAAATTAAAAAGGTGTTTATACTACACCCAGAATAGATAAAAAGCCAAAACGATACATAAATAAGTTCGAAAAATTAAAAACGTTTAAAGTGTTTTAAAATGAATTGATAATAAAAGAAAATTTATTGTATTTTTTATCTCTTTATATTATCTCTCTATATTATCTTTTTCTATTTATTTATTTTTGATAGTAGAAAATAATTATAAATTTTACTGTTAGAAAAATTTTCAAGTGACAGTATTAAAATATAAAATTGTGTTTATAAAATAATCCATTCGAAAATTTTGTACTTTTATGCATTAATTATCCACCTTCAGTAAATCGTAGAATTATCTTTCTGGAACTGATAAATGATCCAGATTAAAGAAATCTGTAACTTTTGTTTCACTTTGAAATTAACAAAAAATATTACATAGTTCTAATAGGGAACAGAAGAAAGTACGGTTTTAACAAAAAACAACAGAAACATCAGAAAAATAGCTACATTAATAAGAACAATACTTTCCAAATTTAAAAACTTTTCAATAAAGAAAAAAAGATATTTGTTTTCTACCTACAATTCCACAAAATAATACATTCAAATTAATTATAGCTGCTAGTATAATTAATTTTTTAAAAAATGAATTATAATTCAAAATTAAATTTAAGATTTAAAGTTCAAATTAATAAAACGTTCTAGCAAAATTTCAACGGTACAATTTTTCTATAGTAAAATAATTCATACATTCTTTTATTTTAAAAATACTTTGCAAACGTATGTAATAAGATTAGTGTTTTCCAGCTCACTTTATTGGGTATTTTGTGACATTCTTTGCTGATTTTTTAAAAAGTTATTGATATCAAGTCCTAGCATTAATCTTTCGGTTGAACAGGAAAATATTCTTATAAAAAACCTCGCCTCTTAAATTAAAAAGGGCAGAACTTGAATTTTTTAAACGAAAGTATATATTAATCTCACGCCTCCGCAGCAGCCTTTCGAAAATTAGTTTTATCCAAATCCCTTTTTCGCGGATATCTACTCAACAAAACAAACGTGCTTACCAAATTTCTAGGTTGCAGGTTTAATAGTTTTGGAGATAACGAGATTAATGAGTCATTTTTTCCTATACATACAAGGTGATTCGCTACCTAACCGACAAACTTGCAGGGTATGTATGGACTATAGAGGCGATTCGGAATCACACAGGAATGCAGGATCCCGCAAATGCCGTTGCTGCGAGCTATGGCGCAAAGAAACAGAGAAAAAGAATAGAAACAGCAACACATTAATGGGACAGGAAACATTTTATTGAAAGGTTGCAGTACAACAGGTGCTCAAAATTACTACCAGAAGTCGTCTGGTAAGTCTGACTTCGGCGCTGCATAGAATTCCTGACGTTTTGGAAGATTCCTAGAATTTTATTTATCCAACGCCCGTGCTTGGATTCTTGACCATTTGACCCTGATCCTCCCAGTACCGACAGACAATGTCATCAGCAGAATATTCAGCGAGTCCAGTGCATTGGGGCAGGTGGTCGCCATCCATTCTGGCATGGCCGCAGAGTGGACAGACCTCGTTAGCAGCCACGCCATGCCAGTGGAGGTGTACTCCCAAAAAGCCATGTCCAGTAGTTAGGCAAAAGCGGGCAATAGGCTCGGCTCTCTGCAGATGCTTCGGGATTGGGCCCACAGTGACCAGAGTTTCCTATGGCTTTCCAAAACTCTTATTTTTTGGGTCATGGCAGTATATTTGTCAATGTGTGGGGAGATGTTCTTTCCTCTTCTGAGGGTCTAGGAGACTTCCGGTTGAGTCGACTCCGCTCCCTGCTTGGCTTTTTGGTCGGCTCTTTCATCCTACATGACTTGGGACCCACTGTAAGGCCGCAGTCCAGCCAAATGAATGAGCTCTGCAATTTTAGTTCGGCACTGAATTGTGTCAAGGCAGTAAGTTGGTGTATTACTGCTTAAAGCTAAAATTGCAGCTTGGGGGTCTATGAAGAAGACAACTTTTGCAGGAGCTGGGCCAGCAGATAGTAAATGCGTTGTAGCTTCACAGACAGCCAAGATCCCACCATCGTAGTTGGTGACGTTCTTTCCCACGGCCAATGAGTGCTCAAACAGCCTACAGAACCATCCCATGCCGGCTCCGTTTGCTTCTGGCAGGTATGAACTGTCAGTGTAGATATGGAGCCCCTCATTTGCTGGATATCTTTCTTGGATCGTTTCCAGAGCGCAGGATTTTAATTCTTCAGGAACGGCATCAGCCTTATTTGATGTCAAGTTAGTTAGGTTGAACCATTTAGATGGAAAGGCAGTAGAGATTGTGGTGTAGAACTGGAATGCCAGGTGTCCTTTTGGAGGGTACAGATATCCGAGCAATGAGGTCTTCAAATGAAGGAAGGGGCGTTTCGTATACCAAACACTTAATATAACTACAGAAGAAGAGTGTGCACTTTCAAACATCTGTTGTAGTACAATCTTTCAATAAAATTATTTCTGTACCAATAATGTGTTGCTGTTTCTGTTCTTTTCCTCTACTTCTTTGCACCATAGCTCGCAGCTACGCCATTTGCGACTCTACATTCTTATGTGATTCTGAGTCGTCTCTGTACACCCTACACCCCCTATAAGTTTGTCGGTCTGGTAGCGAATCACCCTGTATAGATTAAACCATCAATGTTTATGTTTACTTCTTTAATCTGTAACTTATAGAATCATTGTCACAATGTTTTTTAGGAACCTCAATTGAAAATTAGATGACAAAATTGTACGAAGTACTCTAAAAGAATTCAATATTGCATTCCAGCCCTCCTTAAGAATCAACTGCTTTATCTCATTCAGCTTTCACACGACAATAATTTTAAGTAACTTTTGTGATATTATTCTAATTGAATTCAAAGAGTTATTATACTTTTTGACAATTAATATCGAATTAAATTGCCTTCATATTGAACACACTTATCCACAAGCATCTACTACACGGCAAGAAAGTTCTCTAGTGTCCTTCTCATGCCATATACATTATTAAACATATTTTATTCAATTATCCGGTTTTTCTCATCACCCTCTTCAAATTTCTTTAATTCATCTATTTTAAATATCTTTGATCTTGGGAATGAGAACCCCAATTAAACTCTTGTTTGCTTTTCAATGGTTATAAACTTGGCTCCTTTAATACTATATTTCAGATTTCATTCCTGACTTATTAAGTTGTTTTTAATTATCATTCTGAATGTTTCGTCCCATTATCGCATTTATTGTTTTTTGACTGCTTCCACTGTTATTATTTTTACTCTTTATTAGCTTTCTTCTTAAAGTATCACTATTTTCTGACCGAAAAAAGCATTTCTGTACTTTAGAGAATTGCTTCACTTAGTATAACCATATTTGACCTTAGCGTCATAAGCTTTCTCTATCACTCAATATATAGTAGAATTTTTCAAAATATATATACAGTTGAACCTCTATCTAATGAGGTCGTTAAATCACAGTATAAAGCTCGTTATATGGAAAATTCGTTATATAGATGTTCATCTTTTACTATACTTTATAAACCCCATAAACAAATATATTTTAAATTCATAAACACTATATATTAAAAAAAAAAGAAATTATCCACACCGTTTTATAAATTAGTATATGTTTATTTTGTATATCTTACCCATCAAAAAAGAAGAAAAATACTGCAAGGAAAACAAGAAAAAAGAATGTCGAAGAATTCACTGTAGTTTTCAATACTAAGAAAACAATTTTATACTAAAATTAATGAATTTTAAGGACATTTTATAATTTAAAGCACACAAGAAAAAATTAAACATACATTATTTAATAATTAGAACACGGGGACACGGGATAACTCCACTGAGGGTGAAAGAGGATATAGAGGATTTTTCTAGTGAACTGGGCAATGGGGATTAAAGGTTGCACTTCTAGGATCAAACGTCCACAACACTATTGCTCTCGGCAAGTTAGAATTTAATAAAACCAGCTCAAGATTTATGATCCCCATAAAATGTGTTGAAGAGAGAATAACTTGACATTTTTTCAGAAATACTTTAAAGAAAGAGAGAACAAAAACTGAATCACAAAAGAAAAAGTTCGCTATATAGAAAATGTACTTCGTTATAGAGAGGTTATTTTACGAAGAAAATCGTGAAATGTTCAAGGTTCCAGGAAACAATTCGCTATATAGAAAAATTCACAATATAGAGGTTTGTTATATAAAGGTTTGACTGTATATATACAGTATGAAAACTTTCTTTACTTCTTTCTCTCTCTTTGATCAATGAGAAGGAAGAGAAACCTTTGTCAAACTTAGAGAAATTTCTTTATAACAAGCCCTCTTTCGTAAATTTTAAAGACACTCTCAAAATTCCAGCAAAAAATAATTTTAATAAAAAAAAACACAAGTTTATAATTAAAAAGTAATTTTTTTTCATGAAGTATGTAGCATAGGGTTATGTATGAAATAGCATAACGTATTGGATAAAAATGACCTCCATAGTTTTGTTGGCACATACACATTTATTTCTTGAAATTTTCCATGATGGTTTTGTATGATTGTGACTGATTGCTTTCATATAGCACTCAATTTCTTCTTTCAGAACGTGGTTAGAGGTCATTTTATTAGCATAAACTTAGGCATCAAAACATTTCAAATGAAACATTTCAATGAAGTTAAGTCACGTGATCTGGACGGCCAATTTAAATGATCAGAATGGGAAATTACACTACCAGAATATGATTTATACAATAATTGATTTTTTTCTTGAGTTGTATGGTGTGTGGTGCCATCGTTGAACTTACATACCATCCAGATAAATATCTTGCAATTTAGGGGCAAAAATTGATAGCGATCACTATTGTTACTGTCTAACAAATGTGAATGTAATGACAAATGTAATTGCAATGAAAATACATTGTTTAATCCTCTGATGCTTCACTTTTAACAGCTCTGAACCATCAAATGTCTTTTAATTCGCTAGCAATACTTTACATCGGAAATGGCGCAAATTTTGAGATATATCTTTATTGCATCAGTTAAAATACTTCACGGAAAACAATCAGAACACAATTTTATCAGGCCTTTTTTGGAATCCAATTCTGACAAACAATAATAATCACCAAACATAAAAAAAAGAATAGCATGATGGCCTTTAAATGGCGTTATAATTGTATGAGCTGTAATCTTGTTCACAGATTAAAAAAAAATAATTCATCCGTTTCTTAAAGTGCTCGCAACGACGGTTTCTTACAACTCATAGCACTCATTCTATCCCAAAAGTAACTGCTGTTTCTTAAAACAATACAATGTAATAAAAACAAGATAGCCTTATTACCTAGATAGACTTATAAACTAGTTTGAACTAGGATCTTAGTTGATCAAAGAGCTTAGCAGAGCTCATCGCTCCCTAACCCACAGACAAAAAAAAAAAAAAAAAAAAAAAAAAGAAACAAAAGGGGGGAAAAGTTACCACTTTCGACGTCCGGGACATCCAAGACACAGCCAAGAAGTAATTGACTCAATATGTTATCAAATTATCTCTCCTTTACGGATAACTTTATTTGGCGAGACCTCCAGACGGTACCTGCATCCCACTGGGATTTGGCCCTTGACAAAGTGGCCCCCCGAAATCCTATTGGACGGCAGTGTTAATCTTAGTTAAGGTTCGGGCCTTCAGAAGGCTGCCATCCAGAGATTGGCGAGCAGATCGTGTTATAGGGAGGACTATTGATTGGAATTAAGAAGCAGAGTTACTTTGGGGGTTTATTTTAAGCGCTCGCAAGAAGGCTAGAAATGAAATTATTGAAATTGGGTTAAATAGTTTTTGTTGGTGGATCTAGGATGGTTCCCCACGAACAGGTAGGGCTCCTAAGGGCAGGATGGAACGAACCAGTTAATAGGATCTTGCATTAAATGACCGATATAAAAAGGGTCGGGTGGGACTGGTTAAATTAAGGGCGCATGTTCTATTTGTGTGTGTGTGTGTTTGTTAGAGGTCGATTTGATTAAAACTAAAAGCTTTAAATTTACTGGGAAATTGAACTGTTGAAAAAATTAAGAGAGCTGTTACGTTTTTAGTAACAAAGGACGATTTTTTAAAAAAATGGGATAGATTATTATTAATCTCAGTGGACTCTCAATCTCAAAAGACATTTTTTATTTAAGAGGACACGAGGATAGAAAACAAACAATTTTTATATTATTAGCAACAAGATTATTAAAATTTTGCAACTTTACTGTCATCTACAGTTCAAATTTTTATTGGGTGCTAAGCATGGAAGTTTTCGACTATTTCTTTTATCGCATACTTATACATATACATGTATATCAATATTCATAATAAAATAACAGTACAATACAACATCAGAGTAATGCACACACATATCTTTTAATCAACCAAAAAAACCTTTTTTTTAAATAATTCTCTCTCTCTCTCTTGACCTGTTTCAGATAACACTACAAACACATTTGTTTTATTTTTTTTTCATCGAAAAGGTGGTGGAAAAGAAATTTAATAAGTAAGGATTTCAAAGCGAGAACCTTTAGAAGGCATACTATAGCACAACCAAATCACAGTTATAAATTCAAACGTTTCTTTTTTGAAAAGGATTCAGTTTAGAAACTATTGAGGATAATAAAGTCTGTATGCTTCTTTTTTAACCAAATCTTTCATATGACCTCAAAGATCGAAATCTCATGCATTCATATCTGGCGAATAAGGTTGCCAATGCATTGCACCAAGATAACGATTAAGGCATTGAATAGGAAATAACTCGGGTTCCAAATTCCCTGTTAAAATACATTCACTGCCAGTAAAATTGATATATCCATCATCAGAAGCCGAATTAGAATAAAGCATATTACTTATCATAGTCGATAGTCGTGCCAGAGCGGAGCTGGCATATGAGGTAACACTATGCTGACACACCAACGACAACCAATGTGTTAAAGGTTATCAAAAATACTGCCTGATCTTTGCAGAGAAGCGCCCCGTTTTGTTTGAACCAATATTTACTAGGGTTCATACCCAGATTTCAAATTCAGGTAATCTTTAACATAGCCAAACCTACCAGTCCTCTTATTACTAGAAGTCTTAGCTTGTTTTCTGAATGCTGAGGACCATCTCCATAGAAAAGATTTTGCATTTTCACCATATGAATGCTAATGTTTAACAAAGATACATTCAATTAAATATGACACTTTGAAAGACATTTTTGGAATGGCGGAAAACTGACTCATTACAAATTCCTTTTATGCTCTCTCCCCTGGCGAGCATCCGTGACGCCATCCATCGAGGCCGCGGGAAGTTTTTTTTAGTTTAGTTGGTTAATCAAAAGACATAATATAAGTATATATATTGGTAACTATAACTTAAACTTTTCAAAAATGATAAAAATGAAAACTTGTTTCAACTATATCATGCATTAAATTTAATTATTTGAAAAAAAATAAATAACACTTTTTAAATATATTATTTACAGTCTGTGAACTTGATGAATTAAATTCAACATTGCAACTTGCTTAAATAAATAACTGATTTTTTTTAAAAAAAAGAAATCCTCTCTCTCTCTCTTTACCATGAGTTAAACAAAAATATAAGATTAATGGTTAAGAATTGGTAAAAATGAGCAGAAAATTAAATTTACAAAAAAAAGTTTAATTTTCTTAAAAGTTCGGATGAAAAATGTGTTGAACTACCGACACAAAATTATGATAATTTGGAGTTACCAATCGAAATTTATTTTCAGTACTTTTTTTCCTTCTTCTTAAACTGAAAAAAAAATCCCCTATTTCTTTCCGATTTATAAATTAAATTTCAGTATAACCACTCTGGGATATAACTGGTTTTTATTTTTAAACTTAATTGGTTCGATCAAGTAAGTTAATCAAACTAAAAAAAATAGAGTTTTAAAGCCGATAATAATTTTTTTAATTCATCATTCACATTATCTTACTTTCATAAATTCATTAACATAATATTAAAACAAAAATTAAAACTTTTTAATTATGTAAGATGTTACTTTATTGAATGTAACTTCTTTCAATTTTTAATTACCTTGAAATAAACTCAGGATAAACAGAAAAACACTCCATAATTAATTTAAAGACATCATTTTATCCTTTATTATCCCCCTAAACTAATTATAACATCAAAGGTCAAATGAAAATCTTAATTATGGGCATACAATATCTGATAACGTTCCCTAAAATTTACTTCAGCGGAACGATATTACTACAATTATTTTTATCGTACACCTAAAACATTTTTAAGCACGAGGGAAAAAATTCCCTCGTTTGATTTCTAAATTAAAACCTTATAAAAATCGCGCAAAAAGATCCTATAAAAATAAGAATATAAAAAAAGGTTACGGGAATAATTAAGTTTTACTAAAATCCACCTCAATTAGAGAACACATAAAGCCAGACACAAAATTAAAACCATAAAAAAATAAAGGAACGACCCAAAACTAAAATAAGCAAAGACCCTTTCCTTCCCATAATTTCAAATATATATTCCATTTACGGTTATTACTTTGGCAATAAAAACGCCAGTTTGGAACATTTATAGCTGGCGGTCGTCAAATCTGAGATGGCGTGCAGCCTGCTATGAAATTGTCTGTAATTTATTCCACAGTCAAAATGGCGAATTTTCTTGAGATATTCATTCAAGCAAAGGGGTATGTAATGCGGAAAAGCACGGGTACTTCGTTTTCTCGCAGTAATTGGAACAAATGTTTATTTCGTGCATTTTAGAATAAATACGATGGTACGATTGCAATTCGTGAAAACGTCACTTTCGAACATCTCACGCTCAAGGAGAGTTGTAGCCTTGCTGTTCCTGCAAGAGAAAAAAAAAGAAAAATGTATTTAAAATAAAGAAAGAAAAACGAAACCACCTTTTGAAAAGGAAATCTGGTCATAACTTTTAATAATGAAAATGGAAGAATAAGTTTTGGTCTGTAAAATGTAACTTTCGGCGCTGCCATTTTCAATTTCTTCTTCAGTTTAGTCAAAATAATCCCCGGCGTATAAAAATACGTTCGGTGTGAAGAGGATGAAACTCGGATGACAATGTGGTGAACTTTATCGCCATTCGGTTGCTTGGCGAGAAATGTTTTTTACTAGTGGAGGGGGAAAAAATGAAATGGCAAGATTTCGAATGTTGAACTTAAAATTTAAAATAAATAGCTTATATAATAATTTCTTTTCATGAACAAAATAGTTAATTTTTATTTCAAATTTTCAATTTGTTTTAAAATTTCCTTCTTTTTTCAGAAGTTATTTCCAATTAATTTATTTTGTTAAGAAATGAAAAGTATAAAGAATAACTGTGAGCCATATATATATATATATATATATATATATATATATATATATATATATATATATATATATATATACATATATACATGGCGTTTCGAACTCAACGTCATGAAGGCACGAAGTGAGCAGGGTGTGTCATATCATCCCCCCAAAAAAGAAATTCCCTATTATTTGGTTAAGATATGTGGCTATCCAAATTCGCCGTTTTGGTGAAAATTTTAGAAATTTCTTTTATGTTCTTATTTTATAGCCCATACATTTAAGATCTCTAAAACACTCTATTTTTGTTTCTACGATATTTAGAAGCAAAGTTATAGCATAATTAGTACACCGGAAATGAAGTTTACAAGCAGATCTGTACACAAAAGATATTTAAGATATTGAATTGAAATTTTCAGAACATGATTTATTTATTTCTATCTGTGTTATGAATCAAAATCTATCTATACACTTTAATGCTTTTTTATGAAAAAAATCATTAATCTTTTAAAAAATCGAATTTTGGCATAAAATTTGGCATATTTAAAAAACTTTCAAAAGTATTACAAATTTTTTAACTCCTAATACATATGAAGATGTTATTTATGTACTTTATAAAGATTATTTCAATACATTTATTAGAATTTCGTGTAAAATTTACTAAAAACGACAATTATTATAGTCTATGAAACTCTCCATAAAACAGCAAAAGGGTAACAAAAAAAGCCCGAATTAGTTAAATATGAAGTTAAAGACAGATTGAGCTATAAATATGATAAGTTTAAAAAGTGTAGAATTAGTAGAATATTTTTCAAACTGTATTGAAATCTTTAAATGCATTTTCTGAGAAACTATGTTTTTCAATTTTTTGCTTCATGGTAAAGTTCGCTACAGAATTTCTTTTTAAGATATTGAATTAAAATTTTCAAAAAATGCTTTATTTAGTTTTATTCGTATAATAGACTATGATCTAATTTCTGCGTAAATATTTATGTATTTTATTCCATTTTTTGTGAAAAAATAACATTAGTTTTTTGTAAAAAATTGAGCTCTTGTATACAAATTGACATATTTTAAAAACTTTCAAAAGTATTACATATTTCTAGCTCTATATACAGATAAGGATGCTACTTATGTACTGTATAAGTATTATTCGTGATTATATTAATTAGAATTTTCAATACAAGGTTGAACGTAAATGCAATTTTTCAATAAAATTTCACTTAAAACTTCCAATATATCCAAAATTATCTTTTAAGTTTGTCGAAATTGTATTTGAATTCCTAGTTTTATGCCCTATTTCAAATAAAAGAGCCGTGGGTAGCCTAGTGGTTAGAGCATCGGATTCCAGACATGAAGGATTGGGTTCGATGCCCGATGCCACCAAATACCATCGAGTACATGCTCATCAAATCAGCGGGTCCGAAAGTCTGGTGGGTTGTATCACGAGTGCAGGGGGTCTGGAGAATATTTTCCTCCCCTTCAGTTCCTTGCTTAAATTGTAGAGGTAGACATCAGTGGTGTCGCCATCTATCGTCCTTTCGGGGAATTTTGCCGAGCTAATTTGTACTGTCACCTGTATGGTGTCAACGACAGGCGTACTTCTAGCCCCTTGCCACGATGCCTACATCAGACAGGTGACATTAGAAACAACAACAACATTTCAAATAACAAGTGTTTATTTAGTTGAAAATTTATGTATTTTAAAAAAAGGTGCTCCGAAGGTAGTCACGTACCTTAAGCGATGACTGTAATATATTATATTTTTTTACAATGATTAAAATCGAAATCCCGCATCACATCATTAGGTGCTGTGACCAAGAATATCACGATTTTACAGTGGATTTTTCACTAACGCATCTTACATATCCGTGCCTTTAATCGGTCACAAATCAAGCTGAAAACTGCTGGTTTATTTAAAATTGACGTAGTTTGAGTCGGTTTGAGAAAATGATGTCACCTAACTTTTTTTTCATTAAAACCCTTTATCTACCGACGGTAATTATAAGTACCACTCACTTTAAAATTGCAGAGTAACCATTTTTACGAATATTCTGACGATACTTAACAGGAATATTCTTTTAAATCCATTCTTCTAAGATATATGTCTCTCTCTCAGCATGGGTTCTAAGATGAGTATTTCATCGGGGAAGGCGAATAGTTTCACAGCAGAAATTGCGTTTTCAGCGCATTGCGAAGATTGTCATTTTTGTTCCAAAAAAATAGTTAATGTCGAAAGGTAAGTGTATAATTTTTTTTGTATGTTAATGAAAGACCTTAGAAAACGATTTGACTATTTGTTTTAAGTGAACAGTGTGTATAATTAATTTTACAGTTGAATATTTTTAATTAATTAATTAAAAACTGACTATATTCACATAACTAATTAAATTCATAAGCAAAAAATTCCTCAAATTTGAGTATTTTGTTTGTGTATATCTCTTAATTTTCAAAGTAGTGATTAAAAAAATATTGCATGAAAAAAACTGCTGTAAATCATAATGCAGTAGATAAAGGGTTAAAAAAAATCTTACATACTGAGTTACTTTAAAAGATGGCTTATTTAATTATATAAGATTCCAAAACGGTACAACGCTTGCTACTTTTCTTACCATAACAATTATTGACATTTTCTTTTTTTTGTTTAGCAAAATGACTTTATTTCGAAAAACTCAATCTTTTAAGTGTGTAACTTTCAAACTAAGCAATAAATTTTAAAACAAAACCGAAAACGTTTTCGTGTTACTTAAATGAATTAAATGTTCGAAGTATTTGCACGTTTTAATCTCTTTTTTCAAACCAATCGAAAATGTAACCGAACCGCGCCAACGAATTACTAAAACAGTGGAAGAAATAAATTTTGCTAATTACTCACGACTAATCAAAGGATCACTTCTAAAAAAATGTACAGCCTGCATTCGTGTTGAAGGGGCAATGTTGATTCATATGTATAATGGTTGTAGCTATCCATGAAAACTTTTCTGTTCTAAAACTAAAAATAATTAAAAAAAAAAAGAATAACAACTCAAATTTATATTTAAAAGGTTCTCTAAGCGAATTTTATTTTTAAAAGGTAGTTTTTATTAATACAAATTAAATCTAAAGAAAGAGAAATATTTTTTTACAACAGTGAAAAGAATTGCTAAGCCTAAAACATGAACAAGTGTATAAATGACATTTTAAAAAATACACGTTAAAATTTTTATTTACATTAACCATGTATATCACAGTGTATGAATAATAATGATAAAATATAAACGATTATTCTATTTCATTCTTAGATTAGAAAAATTTAATTCAGAATCCATTTTTGTGTAAAACAGTGTTTATTTCTGTAAATGCAGAAAAAAAAAATTTTAATTGACCGTATTGCATACCCAAACACTCTTGTTGAAATTTTTGATTCGTTTATTTTAATCTATAGAATAAAAAGAGATTTTTATAAGTCTTTTCCAAGAAATCAAATAAAAATTTAGAATCATTTTATTAAAAATTCAATTGTTACAAGAAGTAATAAAAATAACTGGAGAGGTTTACAATACCTACTATATTTAAGTATGCGGCTATGCATACTTCTATTTGTATATGGTCCTTAGAGAAATGAAAAAATCTAAAGAACTTCGACGAGGATGGGATTCGAACCCACGCGGGCAGAGCCCAATGGATTAGCAGTCCATCGCCTTAACCACTCGGCCACCTCGTCTACGTGCATGAGAATCGTACAAACATATATAAAACGTTTTTCTTTTTTCAAAATATTTTGAAATCGATATTTTTTTAATGTTATTAATCGATCCTGTTTGTAATGTCTGGAATAGAGTAATCAATATCTGTTTTTCCTATTTGTTCTTATGACAACCGATTGGTTTTGCAGTTGTTCATATGGACTACGGAAAATCAGAACTTCCTATTGGTTCTTCACTTAACAAACTTCTATAGAACTACATATGAAGACTCCGTATCGAAGATTTTCCTACCATTAATGTAATGTCGAACCAGTGCTGGTTTTAGCTCATGTCAGGGCCCTGGGCGCAGAAGATCTACGGGCCCTTTCCGTATCGTTACCAGAAAACCTGGTTAACTCCAGCTTAAATGGGCCCGGAGTCCTTAACGGCAACGATTAGTTTTGAAAAAAGCAGTTGGAAATGAATTTGTTAAGGGAAAAAAAGCATTATTTGAAAATATAATATGTGTGTGTTGTTATGACCAATGCCACCTGCCTGACGAAGTCAGATCGAGGCCCGCAAAATTTATCACGGTTAAGGGCTTGATTTTTACGCCTGTCGTTAGCCTTAGCATTGAGCACAATGCAGGTGACGGTACGATTTTGCTCGGTTCCACCCCAATTTAGGGGGAGAAAACCCTGGGGGCAGGAGCCTCCCACCTCTCTTCCCCTTCCACCAACTTCCCGAGAGGACTTGCGGCTCGACGGCTATTTAGAGTACCCCTCTATCGCAAAGGCACTATACATTTACAAACATCCATGTCTTTTCCGGGATTCGAACCCAGTCCTAACGGCACCGCAGTCAGCGTCGCTAACCACTATACTAGATGTGCGACGAAAATATAATTTGCGCTCTGTTAAATAATTTTGTAATGATCTTTCGTGATATATTTTTCTGCCATTGTTGAAGGTAATTTTTTCTTGTTAAATTTTAAAAAGAGCAGTAAAGCTAGTTTTTAAAAATTCATTTTAATTATGCGTATTAATGTCGCCGCAGAATATCGGAATTACTTTTTCTCATTATTAAGCTTATAGAAATGAAAATGCAAAATCGCTTTTTCATACATTTGTGATGAGTAACCAATAATATATAAACTGTATAGTTAAAAATAAAATATCAGCAAAGAAGTTTGAACCAGTGAGTGATTGAATATTGACGTCGCCCTATCCAGCTACTCGAGGACTTTTAGCTACTGATACCGTAATTTTGAACAATGGTCAAGTGACGAGGACGACAACTTAGCTGGCACCTACTTCTCCGAACTTATACACCAACAGGAGGGCGTCTGAGCGCTCAAGAGATTTAACGAGCATCGCTCTTTTCCCTACACTGGGAGTCTTCAGCGGTACTAGGTTCGAACTCATGACACGCCGTCCACGAGTCCGTTACCTTGACCCCTAGGCTACCTCGGCCACGAAGTATGAACTCGAAAGATAATAATTAATATATTCTCCCTTTAATACTCGTTCCTCTTTTTTACTATTTAACATATAAACCACAAAGCACGCAAACAGATTTTTTAAAGAAAAAGTTTGTTCTTTTTTTTTTAAGTAAGATTTCTAGGTATATCCTTTTATTTTAGTACACAACATTTGATATTTAGGATCGACGAAATTTTATATCACTAAATATAATCGTATTTTAAGTATATATATATTGTAATTATATATATATATATATATATATATATATATATATATATATATATATATATATATATATAAACTCATATTAAATTTTTCGGTAATAATATAATTAATTTTGAGAATGAACTGTAAAATACCCCATTAAAATAAATAGTTGCAGGATCCAAGTTTTGAGACGACGGTAGCCTAGCGGTCAAGGTATCGGATCGAGGCTGCCATGTCACGAGTTCGAGCTCAGTGCCACTAAAGATCCACCGAGTAGAGGAGCGATGCACATTAAATCTGTAGAGAGCTCAAACGTCCTCCCGCTGGTGTGGTGTGGTAGTTAGGAGAGTTGGTGCCAACTCGGGTATTGTCCTCGTCACTTGACCGTGGCTCAAAATTACGAGGTCAGTCGCCGAAAGCCCTCGCGTAGCTGAACAGTGCGACGCTAATATTCACTCACTCACGCAGAAGCCAAGTTGTTATAGCCACGAACTCGTACCCATTGTGTCGGGAGTTTGAGTCCTGTTTTCATGGAAGATCGCCTTGTAGAGATTCAAAGTCCTCCCGTTGGCGTGAGGCCGCTGTAGACTAGTAGTCATGGTAATGGACTCGTTGCTGGCGTGTCACGAGTTCGAGACTAGTATCGCTGAAAAAACGCCGTGCACAGGCGGTCGATGCACGTTAAATATGTCGAGGCTCAAACGTGCTTTCGTTGGTGTGATATGGAAGTTAGGAGAAGGGGTGCCAGAGCTCGGGTGTCATCCTCGATCATGGTTCAAAATGATGAGGTCCGTCCCCAATCGCCCTCATGTTTTGTTGTACGACGTTAACACTCACTCAATCATTTACTAAAATAAATGTTCACACCGAAATTTAGAATAACAACTTTTTCCTTTTCTTTGATTTGTATCATCTTTACACAGAAATATTCCATTCGTCAATTTTATTTACTTCTATTATTCTTTGAAACCGCTGATTTTATTACAAAGGTCTTAGCACACTTAAAACTTTTAAGATTTACATGTGATTTATATCAAAGCAGTGGCGCACACAAGAGTGCTAGGGGTCCGGGCCTTCCCCAAAGCCCTTGATTTTTTTTCCGATTGACTATAATTCTAAATATGTAGTACGTAAAATTTAAATATTTGTTATTAATGATTAATTTTATTAATTAATGCTAATTATTTATGCAATAATTATTTTTTACCGTTTTTTGTTCCCGAAAATCGACAAAATCAAAAGGAGCACGATACAAGAATGGTGGACTTCCGACCCCCGCCCCCTTGTAAAATTCCTGTGTGTGCTACTGATATCAAATATATTAAAAACTTGGATGCATATATATTTTTTTTCCAAAACACTGTTATCATAAAGGGTGTTTTTTTTCCAGGTATAGAAGTTTAAGTTGGCATTACTTTCCAAGATGGCGACCGATTTAACAGCTGTCAAATGATTTATTCTCAGTTTGGTTTGGCAATTCATCAAAACGATCATCAAGCAAGGCGTAGATTCGTCGAATGGGCCCAAAACGAGATTGCCGTTGTTCCCGATTTTCATAAGCGAATTTTGTTTAGCGATGAAGCGCACTTCTGGTTGAATGGCTACGTCAGCAAACAAAACTGCCACATTTGGAGTGAAGCTAATCCACAAGTGTATGTCGAAACACCGTTACATCCAGAAAAACTGACTGTTTGGTGCGCTTTATGGGCTGGGGGAATCATTGGTCCGTACTTCTTCAAAAACGATGAAGGCCACAACGTTACAGTCAATGATGATCGGTATAGAGCCATGATTACTAACTTTTTCATTCCTGAATTGAACAATCATGATGTCCAGGAGCTGTGGTTCCAACAAGACGGCGCAACATGTCACACAACTCGTGCCACAATCGATTTATTGAAAGACACGTTTGGTGACCGCCTAATTTCACGTTTTTGACCTGTGAATTGGCCTCCAAGATCTTGTGATTTAACACCGCTAGACTATTTTCTGTGGGGCTATGTAAAGTCATTGGTCTATGCGGATAAGCCACAAACGCTTGACCATTTGGAAGACAACATTCGCCGTGTTATTGCCGATATACGGCCACAAATGTTGGAAAAAGTCATCGAAAATTGGACGTCCAGATTGGACTACATCGGAGCCAGCCGTGGCAGTCATTTGCCAGAAATCATATTTAAAATGTAATGCCACAAGGTTATCTTTCGAATAAAAAATAATTCATGTCAATCGAATAATACATCGTTGTTTTATTGCAATTTAAAGTTCTATACCTCTAAAAAAACACCCTTTAGCTTACATTTATCATTTTTACTTCTTAGTTATATAAATTAAAAGCTTCGGAAATCGACTCAATCTCTCCCCATATTAAACATTATTATATATATATATTGGCCGCATTTTGAAAATAAAAAAAAAATTCAAAAATATTAACTAATTTGAAAAACAATGATTTTAGTTAAGTCTAAGAACCTACAAATTTATCTTATGTTCGACAACCATGCCTTGCTGCTTAAGTAAAATTGTATAATTAATACATTTTTATTTGATACTTCTGGTATCAAACCATGCAGTGTTGGCTGCAACAGAAAAGTAAAAAAAAAAGAAGAAAAAGAGAAACTTTGTCCTGTGTGTGTGTGTTCCACAATTCTTGTGAAGTTAATGATTAGGTAAATAAAGACTATCCAAACTAAAACGTTCGCAATGATTAAACAGGTGTTCCCAAGTTTGAGCCGGGAACTATAGCAACTACTAGGTCTGTTGTGCGTTTAAGCTTTCTCAATGAAATTAATCTAATCCGTTTTCAAAATACTCATTCAAAGCTCATATGGAAAACTAAAAGCGCCAAATAAAAGTCATTATACACTTATTGTACTAAAGAAATAGTTTTATTAATATTTGAAATTTATTTACCTTTCGTATTGGTTTTACGTTAATCCTACTAATGTAGCATAAATTGAAGCTCAGTCTATTCCAATTTTATGACTGATTTTTTTAAAAAAACTACAAGATATAGAATAAAGTTTCATTGCCAGATATATGTTCTTACTATTGCTCGACGAATAGAAAAAATTCAAATGAATGATATGAACCACAGACGATATTTTTACTGATACATTGGCGAACTAGATTTAATTTCTGAACCGCAAACGATTTTTGCGAGTTAGATATTATTTTAAACCTAAATACTTCATAAATCTACATGAAGTCAAATAACTTAAGACAATCATAAGAATTTAAATTTAGCTTTTCTTACTAAAACAATGAAAAATAAAAAAAAAATATTAACATCACGTAATATTTTTTATAAACTCTTCAATTGCTATTATATTATATTTATTAATTGAACTTATTAATTATATTCCTTTTTTCGAATTATGTATTGTGTATTTGAAATGGATTTTTTTTTAGTCACACTTGGAATTTATATATATCAATGAATTTCCTCAGAAATTCAAATTTTATAAACTTTTTGTGATGCGTGTTTATTAACTAAAACAAAATAACGTACGCAATAATAAATATGCAACAGTTAAAAAATTAAAAATATATAAAAGTAAAAAAAAAATTTTTTTGGGGGGGGATAATTTAAATTATATACATATACAACTAATAGAATGCCAATAAAAGAACTGGTGTCATACGGATATATATTCACTAATCCAAGTGGCAAACGTAAGTAATAAGGAAAACCATGAAAACCATTCCAAAAAGTATTAAACAGATTTATAAGAACGGGGTTTAAAATCACGATATTTGTGAATGTAATCGAGTAAAAAATTCGAAATATCTTTTTTGAAAAAGATCTTGAAAGCCATTGTTTTACGCATACATTTTTATTTTGTTATACATGTACTCATTTATTAAAATATTGTCCTCACATAGTTAATTTCAAAAAATTTATTTTTCTATGCACGTGTATTGCGCCTTAGATTTTATTTTTTTATTTGTTAGTCACTTAAAAAATATACCTGAGAGGGTATGCAAAGCCACACAAACTTGCCTTATAATAGATAGAATAAATAATTCAGTAGAATAAAATTATTTGTTCTAGAATGTAGACGTAGAAATCACAATGTATTATTAATGATAATAGGGGGATGGAGGAGGGTGCACGTTTCCATGCCTTTCCCTCATAACTTCCTAAATTAACATAGAAGGGATAAATTAATTTTGAAAAAAAAAATTCTAAAAATAAGATAACATTTTTATAGTTACGTTGGTGATGATTTTATTATGTTTTTGAAATAATTCTAAGCAAAAACAAATTTTCATGCACTAAAATGAATCAGGAATAAGAAAATAAAATAAACAAATTTTTAAAAGGTGTTGCCCATGCTAATTATTTTTATATTAACGTATATAAAAGCAATTTAGATAAACGTACATAAACGTTTGTTTAAAAATTCTAATTTTCATTCAATGAGTTAATTTTTCTGATTGTCTTAATTAGATACACTTGAAATAGTCTCAATATGTAAGCTTTAAAACTTAGGAATCCATTCACAAAAATATCAAGTACTAAGATGAAAAAAATGTGTAATAAATATCAAAATTTATAATAATTTTTAAAAATTAAAATCTAATAATTAAAATAGAGAATCGCTTTATTTTAAATTAATAGTGTCATTTGTATATGGTCCCTTTCCATAATAAAAAAAACAAAAAATGCATCTCGACGAAGATGGGATTCGAACCCACGCGGGCAGAGCCCAATGGATTAGCAGTCCATCGCCTTAACCACTCGGCCACCTCGTCACACTTTAAGCTGATACAATAAAAGGTTCAGTATCGTAGCTATAACAATGAAAGCTCTTTCGTATGAGATATGAAATTTACTTATCAGATGTAGCCCATGTTTATTTTCAGACAGCTGTGCTAAGGGGAAAAAAATAAGTCTGGTCTCTTGTATGGCGGAAGTGTTTGAAATAGTGTACGTGATTCGCTTATATTTTGAGGAAGGGGACTTAGTAAAGTATGCGCTAATATTATATCAAAATGCACAATAACTGGTTCTTAATCCTGAAATGTGCTTGTACAAAAAAAAAGAAATATTTTCAAAATTTTATAAACACTTTTAAATTGCTATTACAGTGAAATGCGTTTGACGTGAAAAGTCTTACGACGGGATATCGGTTAACACGAAATAATACAACGATCCCGACAAGCTACAATGTGTTTTCATGCATATTTTTCTCTTTTCATGAAACGAAAATCACATAACACGAAAAAATTTCGCCTCTAAACTTGAACAAAATACGGAAAACACCAGCCATGCAATCAAGATTTAAGAGAGGTGTTAAATGAAGGAGAAGTGTTTTCATGTTTCGTAGAAAAGCAGCTAACTTGATTTTGAGATTCCCACGGAATCGCTTGTGACGTGAGTCAATTTTGTTTACCTAAGCCACTTTCATACCCCCCCGAACGTCACACAAAAACATCTTTTCTCTCCAGTGGCGTAGCATACACCTCTGCAAACCACGCGCACTTCGCAGGGAGGTCCTAATACGCACGCCACTGTATCTCTCCTCACTTGGCTTTAGTAT
Organism: Trichonephila clavipes; assembly: GCA_019973935.1. Lineage (NCBI taxonomy): Eukaryota > Metazoa > Arthropoda > Arachnida > Araneae > Nephilidae > Trichonephila > Trichonephila clavipes. The sequence goes on along the minus strand of BMAU01003040.1, from coordinate 276,960 downwards.
TTGATGACGAGTACATCACAGTGTGGGTAAAAATCAACAAACTTAGTTCACGGGTTTCCTCCCCCCCTTATTTTAGAAGAATATTTTTACTGGCACAATGGCAAATAACTCAGGGGGAAAGCTAACAGCTATTTCGCTTAAAATTGAGATGGAACTTGTTAAGGCTGTTGATCAAAACCGAAGACGTAAACGGAAATCTGTAAGAGTTTTGGTATTGCTAACTCTATGTGGAATTGTTTGAATATATTTATGTAAATTGTGTCAAATCTATAAGGAACTTTATCACTAACCTTCTGAGACGTCTTTTTTAGGGAAATTTAATTCCCTACCTATTTCCAATCAGCTCCAAAAAGAGGACAGGGATTCCGTATTATGCAGATTAGATAAAGTATTTAAGTCAAACGGAATAGTAAAGTGGGAGGCAGTAGGAGAGAGAGATAGAAGCAGAAAGGTATAATAGTGAAATTAGAAATTTATAATTGAAGATTTCTTGGTGGATAATTTAATCTCAAGAAGAGTTGAGATTGTGTGGTAAATATTGATTTATATTTGAAGTCTCATTAAACGTTTATATTAGGAGTGAGATTAAAGTTAAATGTTCAATAGGAACATTATTGAATATAATTCTGGGATGTCTTATTGCGGTAATCTCTGCGTGATCGATATTCTAATTGTTAATTAATTGGATCAGTAAATATTTAAGTTAATATAAAGGAAAGTCCTATTTAAACCTCATAAAGCTATTTTAATTATTTGTTATTAAAAGTCTTTCATTTTATTTGGGAAAGATAACCAAATAAAGAAAGTTATTCATAAAAATGGCTACTGGTTCTTCTTTGACTCAAAATTATTCTCGTTCTCAAAGTGAGATCCAAGGGGATCTTCACAAAATACAATGTACTCTATATAAGAAGCTTAACTTTGATTAATGTATATATATATGTGTGTGTGTGTGGAATCGGTTGTGGAGTCGTCATCCAATTGAATCTCTAACAAAGCACGCAGTCTTCGCGCGCAGGCGCAGCTGAAACAAAGTGAAACAAAAACTTTGACCAATTGAGAAAAGAGCGGAGAAAGACTGAGGTGCGCGAGCAGGCGTTCCCGTCGTCACATCATGAAAATCTAATTGTAGAATAGCTACCTTTTTTTAAATTAATTTTTGTTAAGTTTAAATAAATCTGAAGAAAGACAAATGTCTTGGACCCCTTGTTGTCTCCCACAAATTATGGGGGCTCGGCCGGGATGGATAAAATTTCGATTTTGATCAAAGTTTAGAACGAGTGAAAAAAAGAAGCGTCCGTGGAGGAGACGCGCCGCCATTTTTTGGAAACTTGGCTCAACCTGTGTAGAGGTTGAATTTTTCATTCGAACCCAGCGTGAATATTCCGCCTGTGTAGAGGTTGGAACTATCGATTTAACACCTGCGAAGAGGTGTCATTTAAACAATTTCAAGAACTATTTTTCGTCTAACGATATAACCTGCGAAGAGGTTGTGAGATCTGTGTTCTTCAGCGTGGAAGAGAATCAACGTTTTTCTTCAATTATTGGATACATCGTACGTGCGAGCAACAAGGGAGCTAGAAAAAAAAGGTAGGATCTTTCCATAATTTTTCTAAAATGTATAAAAACGCTCTTAAAGAGGATCTCATAAGAGTTGTTGAGGATCTAGACGGTACTGTGGAGAGTACGGACACCATAGCTAAACTAAAGACTAAAATTGAGAAGAGTAGTACATTTGAGAGTGATGCGGATTTCGTTAAAACTTTAATCAAAAACTGTATAGATGAGAGGGTATCGCGAAACGAAAGAGAGGCAACTTTAGAAAAACAGAAAATTGAGCTCGCAAAACTACAGTTAGCACAGTTAGAAAAAGAAGTCGAACTACAAACGGCTAAAAATAAAGCATTAAGTTTAAATCCTGCAGCTAAAGTCGAAGAGAAACAGTTCGAAACAAACATAGAAAATATGATCAAAAGCATTAAAACTTTATCTCTTCCTGTTTCCACCAGATCTGAAAATTTTAATCTGTTCTTCCAATCATTAGAACGCGCATTTTTAACCAAGAAAATAAATGACGAATATAAATCTGAAATTTTAATAAATCTTCTGGGCGAAAGAGCTCATAATGTCTTATTGTATATTAAAAAGGAGGAATTAGGCTATGAAAAACTAAAATCTATAGTACTCAGAGAATTCCAAGTAACCCCTCGCGAGTGTTTAAACTGATTTAAAAATGCTGTAAAATCATCAGGCGAGACATACATCCAATTTGCTGCAAGATTGACGGCAAACTTCCAATATTATTGTTCGTTAAGAAAAGTTAATTCCTTTGAATCTCTATGTGATCTTTTAATTTCTGATAAATTATTTGAAACTTTAAATAAGGAAACCGCAACTTATATTGGCATTCGAGAAGCGGAAGATTGGTTTAGGCCTATTGATTTAGTTAAAGAGTGCGATATTTATATTTCATCTAGAAGCGGATCACATAAGGAAACTCCTATTGCTTGTGGATATACCGAAGACCCCTTTAAAAATAGACCACGAAACTATAAACCAAAGAGTAGAGACAGCTATCCCCAAAATCTTGAAAGACAAAATAAAAATTGCTACATATATGCGGTGATTCATCTCATTACGCAAGATATTGTGAGAAGCGTTTTAAGCCTAAAGAATCTCACATCCATAATAGAAAAAACGCGAATAGTTTGAAAGTCAAGAGCGATAAACTAAAAAGCGATGAGTTCGCACAACAGCTCCAATACGTAAACATTTTTGTAGAAAATCAGCCCGTAACAGCCTTGATTGATTCAGGTTGCCAGATCCCAGTTCTAAATTCCTCACTAATTAGAGTGAACAAACCTTCCGAAGGAAGAATTACATTGAGCTCATGTTTTAACGAGAGGCGTATGGTAGAGGTTTTGCCAATAAATATTTCTCTTACTCAGCACTCTCCCAGTTTAAGTGTTCGAACGGCAATATCACCGACCTTGACCGAAGAATTTATTATACATCCCAGTGTATATACTGAAATAAAGAAACTAAGCCACGCAAAGAGCGATGTTTTATTGAATGAAAGTGAATCCTCTTTAGGTGCTTTTTCTTTTTTATCTGTTGCAAATGTGATAGAAAACTCTAGTTATGATTTGTCACATGTTAAAAACTTTAATGTTAGAAATATGATTTGAGTTCTCTAATTAAGAATTATAAACCTAATAAAATTAAGAGTACTAAGTTAAAAATGGGTATTATAAGAGAAAAATGTTCTGATTATTCTTCACCTATGGAGAGTAAACATAGTCGGTTCGCGATGCTCCGGAGGCTCTTCAAGCCCTGGAAGTGAAAACGGAATAAAAGAGCGATCGTTTTGAACAGACGTCCAGAACTTTAGAGAGGAAAAAATCGATGCGTTCAACCAAAGAAGAGCTTATAAAAAAGGGCGTTCTTATGCCTGATGGAACTGATAAAGACCAAGATAGCAAAATAAATTATTCTGTTCATCAGAACCACATTCCGCAAATCAATGGGTTTTGGCCCGAGAGTGGCATGTCAGAAACTGAGAAGCAGCGTAACTCTCCGTCGGTAACGTACACGTCGTCCTCTGTTTTAGAAACCTACAACACCGTTGTGGTTACCAACTCTGGTTTTCGTACCGTACTATCGTCATCTCAGAATCATGCCATGCTGTGATACACACTGTTTCCCTGTTGAACCTTCCGGATGTTGAAGAGGTGCCTTCACATGATGAGGAAATTGTTCTCTCTGTTCTTCCAGAACCTCCAATATCGTTGAATGATATTGGGCCAATACTACATCCACAGCAGCAGACCACATGAAGATGTGGGGAGAAACTGTCTAGTTCAGCAAAATTATGATATGTTAAATCTTTGTGTATTTGTTGTATAGTCCTTGTCTGTTCCGTCTTTTTTGTATGTTTCAGATTCTCCTCTGGTCTCCATGAAAAAAAAAGAGAAATAAGTACCGCTGCGGACAGCGTACGGTCAGGCTAGACGTTGTGGAATCGGTTGTGGAGTCGTCATCCAATTGAATCTCTAACAAAGCACGCAGTCTTCGCGAGCAGGCGCAGCTGAAACAAAGTGAAACGAAAACTTTGACCAATTGAGAAAAGAGCGGAGAAAGACTGAGGTGCGCAAGCAGCCGTTCCCGTCGTCACATCATGAAAATCTAATTGTAGAATAGCTACCTTTTTTTTAATTAATTTTTGTTAAGTTTAAATAAATCTGAAGAAAGACAAATGTCTTGGACCCCTTGTTGTCTCTCCCCCACACACACACATACATATACACTGGCCTCAAAAAGTTAAGGTACAACATGTTTTTCGAAGCTCACCATGAAAAAAATGGCAGTAACAATAAAATGCATAGTTTACATGAATGATAATAACGAACTTTAAAAACATTAATGCAAAAACGATTGCTGCCACTTTTATTTTATAGAAAAGAACGTTTATTTATGAGTGAGAGAAAAATATGCAAATATCAAGCTTTCGTACTTTTGTGTGTAAGTTGTGTTGATTTTCAACAGTTGTTGGCAGTTTCGGTGACAATAGTCAATAGAGTTTAGAAAATGTCTCAGAGACGTCGTTTACCCAATTCGTTAAGGTGGCGGGCAGTTGGATGGATGGAAATGGGATTGTCGCAGGCTGATGCTGCTAGACGTCTCAATGTGTCTCGTAGTGTTGTTCAGCGACTTTAGGATCAATACCAATCCGAAGATTCTGTGTCCAGAAGACCTGTTCCAGACCGACCACGAGCTACAACACCTGCAGAAGACCGTTTTCTAGCTCTTTCGGCACGAAGCAGAAGAACCACTACTGTGCCGCAGCTCGTTGCAGACCACTTTCAAGCATCAGGTTGAAGAATCTCCGCTACTACGGTGCGAAATCGTCTTCACAATGCAGGTCTGTATGCAAGAAGACCAGTTGTGTGCGTTCCCCTCAACGGACGACAGCGAAGGAACCGCTTATGCTGGGCAAGAGAACATGTTTCTTGGACGCAGCAACAATGGGCTTCTGTGCTATTCACAGACGAGTCCAGATTTACAATGGATAGTGATTCAGGGCGTCTACTGATCTGGAGGGACCAGCGCTCTAGATACCATCAATCCAACACTGTTGAAAGACACAGTTATAGAGGTGGTGGAATCCTGGTTTGGGCAGGGATCTCGCTCGGTGGCCACACTGACCTGCGTGTGTTCCATGGAGGAACCGTAACTGGTCTTAGATATCGGGATGAGATCCTTGATCCATATGTCCGCCCATATGCTGCTGCTATTGGTAACGACTTCATTCTGATGGATGATAATGCACCACCTCACCGAGCTCGGATTGTTGAGGAGTATCTGGAGGATCACGGTTTGGAACGAATGGAATGGCCAGCTCGATCTCCAGACCTGAATCCGATAGAACATCTTTGGGACTATCTTGGCAGAGAGGTTGCTGCTTTAAATCCTCCTCCAAGGTCGTTACATGAGCTGAAACAAGGCTTACTCTGTGTCTGGTCTTCGCTTCCTATTCCGGTGTCCGACAACTTAATAAACAGCATGGGAAATCGATGCCGCCAATGCATTCAAGTTAGGGGTGGACACATTCCTTATTAGAACCCATTTTTGTATTGTTTTTATGCCATTTTACCACATAACACTGTGATGTGCTGTTTTCTCCAAGAATGGACTTTTCCGCAGAGATTGCTTTTTTGTTATAAATCGTTTTTGCAATACACTTATACAAATTTCTATGACGCATTCAATAAAAAACTATTTAATGCACATATCCTCCAAATTTTTTGTTTCTACATTCATTCATTTGCAAATTAGACACAAAAACCCGGTTGTACCTTAACTTTTTGAGGCCAGTGTATATATATATATATATATATATACTGCAATATCTTTTAACACGAAAAAATATTTCAGTCCTCTAAGTTTCGGGCTAAGCGATTTTCCCTGTAATGAAATATTATGAAATAGTTTAAAAAACAAACGAAATAGCTGAAACTTGTTTTAATTTTATATATTAACTGTAGTGTACACAGACATGGAGGTTACATTCTAAAAAACATGTAGCCGAGAAAGCGCGATGGGGAAATTAATCTCTAGGGTAAAAACTAAAATCTCTTCATCTATAGCAGGGGCGGCCAACCTGTGGCACGGCTGAGTTGTAACAGTGGCACGCAAAGACTTATTGAAAATATAATTAAAAATAACATTTTTTTTTTAACATTTTTATTAAAATGCGGTTGTTTCAGATAGAAATCTTCAAAAAATTTATTTTAAACACAATTAATTAAATTGCAAAAGAAAATTATCATATACAGAATGCTACTTTCTTGTTGTGTGCGCTGGTTTTCCAAAGTGCACTCGCGAGAATTTAAATTGAGGGAAGGTGTTGTAAAATATCTGGAAGAAAACAATGAACTGTGCCCGGTGAGGGCTTGCAACCCAAGAATGAAGACTGGCCACAGGATTTAAGCCGATATTATGGGACATTTAAATAATTTAAATTTAAGATTATAGGGAAAAAATTGCATTTTACTTGTATCCTATATGACCATATATCTTTTGTAAACAAACTTTTGCAACTTTATATCTATTTTGGAGGGGGATAAACAGACCGATTATTATTAACTATCTACCAAAGTTAATGATGCCTCGAGCTATAGTAGATTTAAAAATTTAGCATTCCTTTTGCAGGATTCATTCGGTGTTAGGTTGGATGGTTTTCAAGGCGATAAAAAATGCTGATCTTTTTATAAATCCTTTTTCAATTTCTCTACAAGGCGTTAATTGTTACTCTCCTGAAGTCCAAATCGGAATCATCAACCTACAGCACCATACTAGATTTGAAAACAATTATAAGGAATTTATTTCAACTTAGGGATCCAAATTATATTGAATGTTGGGAAACGTGAACCGGCAAGCCATTTTCCAAATTTACTCGATTTGGCTGTCACATATTGATGTAGTTTTGGATTAACATAAGTCTAATTAAAGGTTTTCTATTACGAACATAATACGGTTGGATCTTTATATAACGAAGTCATTAATTCCCGAAAAAAGTTCGTTATATGAAAAATTCGTTATATAGAGGTTCATCTTTCAATTTTCTTTATAAACTGTTATAAAAAAGGATTTTAAGTAAATATAAACGTTATACAATAAAAAAAATATATTATTCATACCTTTTTGTGAATTAATATATGTTTATTTTATATATCTTACCTATAAAAAATATGAAAGAGAAAGAAAAAAAGAAAAACTGCAAGGAAACTTTCTTAACGCCTTTATCCACTTCTTGAAGAATTAAATTTTTTTCTTTGATGCTCAAGCTCTTACGTTTTGAGATTTTCAAGCTACAAGGAACGAAATTACCATTACGATGGATCAACACTACAAATGAACGAAGACTAGTTCAAAGGCACGAGGACATGAGACAACTCCATTAAGGGGGATCGAAGATGTTTCCAGTGAACTGGAAAATGGGGCTTAAAGGTTTTCAATTATTGTATGAAACGCTCAGAATTACATTCCTCTTGGCGAGTTAGCCCCCTAATAAGACCATTTCAAAATTTATGACTGCCATAAAATGTGTCAAAAGAAAAAATAACTTGAAATGTCCAGAAATACTTTAAAAATATAGAGAAAAAAAATTGATTCACAAGAAAAAAAAGTTCATTACAAAGAAAATGCACTTCACTATTGAGAGTTCATTTTACGAAGAAAATCGTGAAATGGTTCCAGGAAAAATTTCGCTATATAGAAAAATTCGCAATGTAGAGGTTCGTAATATGGAGGTTCGACTGTATATATAAAATATTAATATCGCTCAAAATTAACTGATATACACCTAAAACGACCTAATTTTATTAGCATCTTCAACAACTAATCCTAATATGGATGACTTGGTAAAAAAGTTACAATTTCAAAAGCCACATTAAGCAAATACTGGCTGTTTAATAATAAATTAAAATTAAGGTATCCGACTACGTTCGGAACCGTGATTTTAAAAAAGCACATAAATGGATAATTTTCATGATATTTAGTATCACTCAGATTAGAATACATGCATGAAATTGTTTTAAGGATATTTTGGCAAAAAAAAAAATTATTTAAATACAATATTCTGGCAAAAATTCACTTAGAATAACCTTTTTTCAAAATGTTCTCCTTTTGTGAAAAATGCTTCTATTATAACAATATTTTGCCTGTATATATCTCAGACCTCTGTACAGAGGCTCAACTATGATTTTTGAAAAATTCACATTATTTTAAAAGTTACAAATTTCTCCCCTCAGTTGTCGTAAAACATGTAAAAACCCACTTCTAAGTTATATATTTCAAAAATTCTAGTTGAGCCTCTGTACAGAAGTCTGAGCTTTATACAGGCAAAATATTGTTATAATAGAAGCATTTTTCACGAAAGGAGAATATTTTGAAAATGGGTTATTCTATGCTCATTTTTTGTCAAAATATTGTACTTAAATAATTTTTTATTGTAATAGTATTCTTAAAACAATTTTATATACATTTTCTAATGTAAGTGACACTAAATGTCATAAATATTATCCATTTATACGCTTTTACAACATCACGATTCCGAACGTAGTCGGATACCTTAAATTTTTATTGTATACCTAAAAAAGTCTACACACAAATTAAGTAAAAAGTTTATCTAATATATATTATAAATGTGAAAGTTTGTGAGAATCTTTGTGGGTCTTTCACGCAAAAACAACTGAATGGATTTTAATGAAACTTTACAGTAATATAGCTTATACATCAGAATAACACATAGGCTAAAATTTATAAAGATATTGTGAGAAGTTTTCAAAATATAACAACAATTGTCAGAAAAGTAGGAACAAATTCTGCCATTTGCAAAAAGGCCCGTGACAGCATTCATCTATCTTTTTTTATCCCTTCTGTTTTGTCTACGCCATCCCTCTGTGCGCTTTCGCTTTTCATTGATTCCCTTCATCAGTGTCATCACTATTTTTATTTCATAATAAAATTAGATTTCGAAGGGAGAGGTGGTGGCAAGATTTTAACATAAAATAAATACAACAAAAAGTAATATTAATGTATCACACTTCCTGATATAAATTATTTACACTAGTTTAAGCGTTCATTATACAAAATTTTTAACTATGACAGTGGAAGGAAAACTATGAAATTAAAATAAAATATCAAAATGTTTTTATCATTTAGTTTTTTTTTCTTTTTGAATGTTTTTTTCAGTGCATGTAAATATATATCTAGGCTTCCCTCATACTGTTAGTTATAACTTATATATATATATATATATATATATATATATATATATATATATATATATATATATATATATGTGTGTGTGTGTGTGTGTTTTAAAAGTATTTCTATTAATTCATTACTAAATTAATTATTTGTTAATTAAAAAAGTACATTGTCTATTATTTTGGATAAAAATACAGTTCAGAGACATTTTTAAGCTAACTAAAGAATCCTTTTCTTTTTATTGTTTCACATTAATAATTTTTTAACTAATGCAATATTGTTTTTTAAAAGTCATAGATCGAAATTTGAAGCTACATTTTATCTGTGAGGGGTAGGGGAAGAGGAAACAGTAATTTTACACTAAAAAAACCGTGTTATGCCGGGCTAGAGGGAGGGGAAAATAACCTGTCTTAAATCGAAAATATGTGGAACAAATTTCGAAAAAGGGAAATTTAATGAAATAATTTTAGAAATCATTCACATTGCGCGCGTACAAACACACACATAATTGCTGGCGTCATGAGGGAAGGAGAAAGCCCGTGTGCAAAGCCGGGCCATGCAGATAGTTAACAATAAAAGCTAAGTATTTATTACATTATTTTTAAATTTTCTCTACTTAGACTTGTGTGAAAAAGTGTGCTATTTGCATAAAAATCCCATAAACCAATAAGAAACATTTTTTTCACCTTTATATATCTTTTTCTTTATTGGAAAAGTTGGAAGGGGCACGCCTAATGATCAGATAACGGCACTTTTACCAAAAAGGTTCGCCACCCCTGATCTAAAGGGAAGGGGAGGCAGTGAATTCCCAAAACCCACCCTTGTGGATGCTCCTGTATAAAAATTTTTCGGAAAGCTACGATAGATTAGTACAAATGAGATGTTAAAAATTAGCACTACACGTATCTTAAAATTATAGTTAATTTTCTTAAATACATGTAAATATTTAAGGAAACAAAAGGCGCGTATTAATACGTGTTTATGTATAAATAACTTTAATTTGGGTTTGTTTTCCTTAATATATTATGATTGTATTATATTTATTACATTAAAGATCACACTAAATATTAATATAGGCACAGAAAAAGTTTTTAAAATTTTAAAGAAGGTAAAAGGGAATGAGAGAGAAGAAATTAAACAAAGAATGTAAATTGATAAGGGATTAAAAGGAATTAATAAATAAAAACTTGGAAGAAAATAATAAATAAATTATAGGAACTGAAGTGTGAATATCACCTTTTGATGGAAATGTTGTCATCCTTCTTTTCTTATGGCCTCTCAGCACCTAACACGCCATGGTGTTTATATTTTATTAATAATACGACACTTTCGTTCTGAGACTTGTTAAATAAATTGAAGGAAAAGCGCTTCACTAAATAACACACATCAAATAGTTTGTAGATTTTACACTACTCGACTCTAAATTGGTCAGATTTAAATACTATTATATTTCTTCGTCGAATAACACAGTAAGAAAGTTCATTGAAATTTGATCCCTTTTTAAAAATGCGTTTACATAAAATAGAAATTTAAAAAATACATGAAGAATGAAAAATAATGAAAATTAAATTTTTGTAGACATAAAAAAAAGAAAATATCAAAATATGTCTAGGCATATAAATATTTAAATATCTATATTCCTCAACATTTATAAAATGTAAAATAATAATAAAACAAAATTAACATACCCGCAGGGCACCGCGTGGGTATTAGGCACCTTTTTCGAATTGAAATTTGGCACCCCTTAATGGGGTTCTGTTACGCTCTTATAAAGTTTTGCAAATTATGTGTAAAATACTTTATAGTATTCAAAATTTGACGTATTGGCAATCAAATTTTATTTTACACAAGCGGAAACAACCCACAGAAACGAAAAAAAAAGTAAAATAAAATTAAAATATAAAACTAAAATAAAGTCTCCTTTTATTGCTTAGAAAATATAAAACATGCAAAATTGCAAGCGTATAGTTAACTTTTCTTCAAGTAACATTAAATTAAAAAAAAACTATTAGTACTATAAATTTTGGCGCCCTTGTGTGGTGAACGATTTTGCTCCCACCCACTCCACAGCGCCCCTGCATACCCGGGGGCTATATTTTTGCTTTTATATGATGCAGGTTCATTTTATTTTTGACTAAACAAAATGAAACATCAATATAAACAAGTGAAGATCATTATAAAAAACCCTTTAGTCATTTTTTTTAAATTTCCTTTATAAAATTTTAAAACAATAGTTTTTCGATATATCTTATTCATAAAGGGAATTTTTTTTATTTTCGGTTTTGGAACAAAATGCACACATTAGATATTTTTTTATAACTAAAATATTTTTAAAAAATAAAGAGAAAAAATATGTTAGTAAACCTATAATCTTAACCAGTACAAACCAAAAAAAACAAACACTCTATACAAAAAGTTTTCACTCATCAGGTGGGGAAAAAAAAGACATTCTAATTTTCTATAGATTCTACTATATATATTTCTATAATTTTTATTCTATAGATCAGTAGCATATACATTTGAAAAACATTATAACAAAAATATTAAAAAACAAACTTTAAAAAATAACGAAAATAGCTTTTAAAAGACAAATCTGTTCGAACACAATACTATTTTATTTAAAAGAAAAATTTAAATAATTCACTTAAGATAATGTCACTAACAAAATCATGATTTTAGTCTTTACTAACAATCAGATGCATAGCTACCCCCATATCAACCATATCAATGACACGGGGCCCCCAAGCTTCAGGGACTCCAAAACATGAAAGCAAAAAATCGTAAAATGTAACCCTCTCCCTCCCGCAGCGAAAAGCCCCCACGGAATTTGGATACAGGAGCCACTCAAGACTAGGGACTCCAGTGCTAACAAAATTTTCAAGTTTTTAACATTTGATCCAAAATGAATCACAGCAAAATTTTCATAAAAACAAAAGAAAACTTATCAAATTTTTTTCTTCCAAAGATCACAATTAATATTGTTCAGTTCCTTACCTTTCACTTTATGCTGCAGAGTGTTCTTAATTTTAAGAAGAAAAAATATTATTATACGTAGTAGAATTCAAAAGTTCCCACACGGAGTCTATAACTTAAAAAATATTACCAATTAAGTTGTTGAAGCACAACCTCCTTCGATCTAAAACTCTTGGGCAACAACACCAGGGGCGGCTCTAGGGTCGGACAGACCGGAGCCCAGACCGGGGCGGCAAATTTTATGGGTGGCATTAGGATCGAATTTGAGAAACATTTTTTTTGTTACAAACATTTTATATATTTTCTGAAATATTATTGGGTGGGAATTTGGTATTTTATTTAATGTATCTTATTTACTTATTTTGTACTTTGTATGTTTAATGTTAGTTTTCTTTTATATTGAAACTTGAAGGGTTCGAGGCGGTAGTACGTGTTAAATCATGAAATTTGGTATGTTTATACATCTTTTGCTATTAAATTTCTCCTAAGTTCGGAATAGGGTCACAATGGACATTACTTTGACCCATACAGTATCTGGTTCAAGCTATCCAAAAGGAGACGAGGGTAATTAGAGTTTTTGGTTGATATAGAGCCTTATGAGGTGTTTTATTTTAGTCTCGAGTGTAGCTACTATAAGTTAAAATAAGCACTTGTGACCCCCACTATCAGTCACTCATATCACTTTTTCGAAGAAATTGGCCTGCTGAAATAGGCGATTACTTTACATTTTACTCGTTTCAAATAATAACAGGTAATTATGTTCTTAATTTTGAATTTTTTAAGATTTAATATATATAACTGTTGTGCTGCCTTTTTGCGTGCAAAAATTATTCAAGTTTTGTTCTTGTTACTAATGCCACATGTTTGACGTAATCAGATCGAGGCCCCCGAAATTCATCGTGGCAAGGGGCTAGAAGTACGCCTGTCGTTGGTATTGAGCACCATACAGGTGACAGTACGATTTAGCTCGGTGAAATTTTCCGAAGGGACGATAGATGGCGACACCACCTATCTCCCCCTCCACAATTTCAGCATTGAACTGAAGGGGAGGGAAATATTCTCCAGTCCCTGCGCTCGTGACTCAGCCCACAAGACTTCGGTACCCACTGATTTAACGAGCACGTACTCCGTGTGTACTCGGAGGATATTTGGTGGTATCGGGCATCGAACTCAGGCCTTCCGGTCTGGAGTCCGATGCTCTAACCACTAGGCTACCCACGGCCCTGAAAGTTTTATATGTGTATATCTATGTGAACAATTCATCTTTTTTAATTATAATGTTTTGTTTTATATAGAGGGGTGGCATTTTCCATTTTTGTCCGGGGCGGCAAAACTACTAGAGTCGACCCTGGCAACACAGTTTTGCCATCGCCTGTAAAGGTCATCAAAACATTTCTAGAATTCATTTTTAGCCATGTCCCCTGCAATGCACTTTTAACTTCATCTTCAGATTGAAATCGATGAACCTGCAATTGACGTCCCAGTTCTAGAAATATTCGGAAGTTTTAGGGGGCGAAATCTTTCTGGGGAGATTGTTCGGTTAACCGGCAAACGTCCTTGCAACAATGATGATTTGAATGAGATGAAGACTGAAAAACCTGTCCAGCGATAACTAAAAAGTAAGGAATAAATTTAAAGTAAAAATCTTTTTTTAAAACAAGCTTTTATTTAAATGTGCTAAAAAGAATAAAATAAATTTTTGTTTTAAAACTTTTTTAACTATTAACTTATAACGTCATTACACAATTTATGATATAAAAACTTGTCGCGAGATTTACCTGTGTAAATAAACAAGTAAATTAAATAACTTGATCTAATTGATTTTAATTTTTTAAATTTTCAAAGTAAGTAAATACGAGTACTCAAATCTCGTTACAAGCTTTTATACCTATCATAAATTGTGTAAGGACGTTAAAAGTTGATAGTTAAAAAAGTTTTAAAACAAAAATTTATTTTATTCTTTTTAGCGCATTTAAATAAAAGCTTGTTTGTAAAAAAGTTTTTTTACTTTTAGTTCAAAATAACAATTAGCAGGTATGCTAGATATTAAACTATGCAAAAAGAAAGGGGGAAATAAAAATATCCACAATTATATATAAGTTAGACACAGTGGCGCACATAAGGGGGGGGGAGTCCTGGGAGTCCGGACCCCCAAAGCCCTTGATTTTTTTTCGATTGATTATAATTCTAAGTATATAGTACGTAAAATTTAATAAAGTATTTGTTATTAGTGACTAATTTTATTAATAAATGCTAATTATTTATTCAATAATTAGTTTTTTACTGTGTTTTGTTCCCGAAAACCGACAAAATCAAAAGGAGCTTGATACAAGAATGGTGAACTTTCGACCCTGGACCCCCCCTTGAAAAATTCCTGTGTGCGCTACTGGTTAGACATATTAATATAAAAATAGAACAGCTAACGAGAAAATCAAGAAAATTCAATATTTCCCTTTCCATTTTAATTAGTATGTAAGATTTTTATCCAAGCAATTCCTTGTAATATTACATATTAAATACAATATTTCTTTGTATATTATCATATTAAAATTCCATAGATAAAATTTAATATAGTATTAAAACCTACTTTCCCCAGTGTACAAAATTCCAAAAAGAAATAGGCTTACATTAGATCAGTTCTTTATTAGAAGCTTGAAGTAAACATTTGTGAAAACATTTTACTGCAAATTATCAATTGACAATATGGGCCAGCTTCTTTTATTTCGTAATTACGTCATAACACTACTGCAAGACAGAGCTGGAATATTAGTGTCTCCCACACGCGACTAAATGTTATCTAAAAATCGCGACTAAAAATTAAAGTTGCTTAAGCGTAAATAGTTTTAGACAAATGCCATCAGCTTCGTGCGTCGAGAACCTCTTATAGCGAGAGACAGAACAGCAACAGAATATTCCTCACAGAATATATTACACAAAACTCTAAAACCAACGAAACGTTGCCATCACGAAAAGGATAAATACAGTCGATGGCGTTGGTGAAAAGCACACGAATAAAACTATTTATTTTACAGAAAATATATATAAAATATAAATTAAATATAGCATATAAATGAACATACATAGCACAATAATATAAAAATACTGTTTGAATAATAATAAAAATACAGAATGATAATAAATACAATTAGAGATACCAAACAATTAGAATTATAGTTTTATATTAACTCTTCTTATATCCAAAATTACAGTTACAGCAAAATATGTAGTACATTATTTCATTCTAACAATTATTACATTACCCAACGATAATTTAGGAAAGTAATGATACGCAATTTGAAATTTCCAACACAGGATATGGAAAAAAATATAATAATTTTTACTATGCATTAAAGAGCTTTACTTTATAAAGGCATACGAATTTTTGCTCAGGTGGAACAAATGTATGGAAAAAAAACTATCACCATGTATTACACTATCAACTGAAAATTTGTGATCTTGTAAAATTAACTTTAGTTCCCTGCATTGGAATCCTGTCTTTTGCAAATTTCATTATCATAAGTGTAAACTGTCCATTATATTCTATTATAGGCTCATCCTTGGCATGAATATTGGCGACAACAAAGCATCGCAACTTTTTTTGCCAAGTCCCGGCAACCCCGACAGAACGCGCCGCTATTAGTTTCAGTTGACAAGTGGCCGGGCCGAGTATTAGAGGGAGGGATACTAAGGTTTTATAATGAGCCTTATCGAAAACAACAAAATGTATAGAAGAAAGGGAGCTTCCGATTGGCTGCCGCGGAATTGCCGGCAGAGTGCAATTTTCCATCATCCGCCGTCGGAGGTACGAAACTGTGAAAAATGAGCCGGAACTAAGACCGCGGTTGACAATTTCAAGAAGGGGCCGTATGGATGAAAACGCGCCCCGGCAGTTAAGGTTGTTACAGAAATTAAAGAACGTTTTTAAGAAGATCGGTGTAACACGGAATTCGTTACTTGAAGAGTTTAATTGAATTGTTCGAATAAATATGCTGGAATACACCAAATATTTACAAACTATCAAAAAGATTGCAGAATAACCGAATATCCATCGAGCAACACATAAGGCTTATGGAATATAATAGATTTTTTTAAATTTAAGAATATCTATTCATAAAGTATCGTGTTCACAGAATTTCAGATTTCACTGAATATAGGAATGTGCTTCGATCGAATTCCGTAGGTTATGAAAATGTTAAAATTTCAAACTTCGTTGATTCCAGGATGTTTCTAGTGCAACAGATCTTGCAGAAAATCAGAGTTTCCATTCATAGAATATCAGAATATCAAATTTATAGAATACAGTGCTCATGAAATATATTTAAAGATTACACAGAAAAAAAGAATTGTAAATATTAGAATAACGTTATTATATACACAATACTTTTCCTTTAATTTCAAATACCTCGAGAAAGCTAATTTTGAAACATCTTGTAACTAGTATGATAGAATTTCTGCTAAAAATGTTTACTACATTTTTGGCGTCGTAAAATAGTTTTTAGAAAATTTTGCAAAATTCTTGATACATTATTCACTTTTACTGCATAGAATTATGTCTATAATTTTTCTTTTCAATATTTGAAGAAAGTACTTTTTAAATGCAATATTTCAGAAGTAGTTTTTTTTCTTTTTATGTTTCACAAATGGCAACTGGAGACATGAATATTTTTTTTGCTGAAATAAATCTTACAAGTAAAAATATAACACTACATATAAAATTTGAAGAAATAATGGAATCAAAAATAATAATGGTAGTTTCACAAATATATTAAAGAGAAAAAATTCCTTTTAATATCTAACTTCATTCTTCCTAACATTTTTTGTTATTTATTCCAAGAAATGTTATGATAATTTATGAAAACAATGCTTGTTTGTTACATGTAAATTCGTATAAGTAGCACTCAATTTTCGTGTAAACAATGTTCCTCATCATCGAAACAAAAAACTCAAAACGACCCCGAAATAACTTTAATAACTTTTTTCAGATTTATAATAAGAAATCCTTTAAGAAAATCTTAAAATTATTTATTTTTCATATACTTTCTTCCAGTTATTTCCTAATCGACCCATACAGCTCATTTTACAGTAAAAAACATTCAAAAATTGAGAAAAATTTATGTGTTATTAATGCATTTGTTTTTAATTTGCTTAAAAACAAGTAATATAAAAAAAATTAAGTCACTTCCTTCTTAGATCAACAAAGAAAAGTTTCTTTTATAGCTACTTTTTATTAAATAAACAGAATTAATATAAATATGTATATACATATGACAGAATCACAATATTAAGTGGCAAAATAGAAGGCGATTTTCCATTTTCCTTTCTATATAGGGTGTTGGACTATTATTTTTTTTGTTACTATTTATTCATTCATTAAATTTAATTATTCCAATAAAATAGCATGGTAATAACAAATAACATTCTCATTAATTTGGCTATCCTAGGTAAGATTCAAACCCACGACCTTTCGATTAGAAGTCCAATGCAATATTCCTTGCGCCACAACGAGCTATTTTCCATTTTATATATGGTATTGGACTATTATTTATGTTTTTTTACCATGTATTCATTAATTAATTAAAATCAATGCATTATTATTTGAACAAAACTGTATTAACATCAAGTGTCATCCATTACAAGTTTAAAAAAATGAACTTGAACTTGAGTGGATGAATAAAAAGTATTTTATTAACGATTGAAAATTTGAATAATATATATATAGGGCGAGTGTTAACTAATAGTAAGAATTAAAAAAGGTACGAGAAAACAAATATAATGTTTAAATGTTAGATTCGTACCAACTGAACGATGGTTAATAGAACTTCAAGACGTTAAGAACATACTTATATCCTTTATTTTTTACTCATTTCGTTTTCAGAACATTGAAGTTTTAATACATAATTTGTACATTTGAAAACAAACATATTTTTTCAATCATAAAATCGAAACACAAATTATGCAAAGTCACAAAGCAAAGAGTTTTCCATTTGGTGCTCACCCCCACAAATACAGGTTCTCACTTTTGTTTAGTTGATCAATAAAAAGGCTTCATTTCCGGACTTTCGATTTCGTATTGGTCCCGCGATGAAGCAAAATGTTTTGTTATTTCGCCTGTCAAAATACCTCACCGAATAAAAGTTGAGAGAAAAGTAACTTGAGGGATGAAATGGATGCTTGCATGCCTCCTTTTTTCACTCCTCAAATAAATAATCATTTGTTACGGGAAAAAAAGTTAGATTTTAAATGACAAGCAGGAATAAATTTGGACGATGTGGAACTTCCACTTTATTACTTTATTTGAGGAATAAAAAAGACGTGCTACACTTGTCATTTATTTATTTCTTCTTAAAAAATTAATTGTTTTAAGAAAATTTAATCAGCTATAATTCAGGAACAAATAGCATCCTCAGAATCAGTGTTAAGATTTTAATTATTTTTTCTTTTCCATCACAATAATTATACATAGTTTTCATCAATTAGAAACAGCGTTGTGTCAAGCTCCGACTACAAATAAATACTCTTTTTTTCTCTTCGTAGTTTAAGTCAAACGATTTTTACTTCTTTACATTTATTATACATTTTTGTTTGTGTGTTTTTAAAAAAATACTAAATAATTTTTTCTATAAATATCTTTAAGTTTAGTGTAGCTATCAATAAAGTTTTAACAAAATGTAGTTCTTAAAACTAAGTATTTGTTTTTTCATTTATCGTTCTAAGAATTTTAAGGGGATTCTCTAAGTTCCGAATTTTCTTCCCCAATATAAATCCGTTATTAACCGTTTATCTACCACATTATGATTCACTGTAGTTTTTTTCATGCAATATATTTTTTTTTGGATCACTACATTGAAAATTAAGGGATATATATAAACAAAATACTCAACTTTGGAAAATTTAATCCGTTAGAGCTAATTAATTAATCAAAGATATTCCACTGTAAAATTAATTACATACACTGTTCACTTAAAATAAAGAGTCGAATCGTTTTCTAAGATCCTCATAAATATACAAAAAAAAGACACTTAAATTTTGACATTAACTATTTTTTGGAGACAAAAAGGATAATCTTTGCAATCCGCTGAAAACGCCGTCAGCTGAAAACGCAATTTCTGCTATAAAACTATTCGCCTTCCCCGCTAAAATACTCAGCATAGAACCCGTGCTGCCATATATCTTAGAAGAGTGGATTTCAAAGAATATTCCTGCTAAGTCTTGTTAGAATATTCGTTAAATTGGTTATTCTATGTCATTTTAAAGTTAGTGGTAACTATAAGTACCGTCGGTAGATAAAGGGTTAAACACTTTTTTTTCGACCCAAAATAAAATATTATGGTAAATTGTTCACTAATCATAAAAACAATTACTTTTTGAGGCGTATTTTTCTATTTAAATTATAAACTTTCTTTTTCGGTGGTTATTAATATGAATAGAAAAATACACGACTGAATTAGAATAATTTTACATTTTAGCAGTTTAAAAAACTATATTAACCCCTTAAGACAGGAGTACTCAATTTTTTTTCCGCCGGGGCACAAGCATGTGACATGTATTTCACGTGCACTGCACCATGAGGATAATGGGAGGAAAAGATACTATAAGACCAAATCAGCACTGAACAAAGCAAAATTAATAAAAATATTAAGGTTAATTTTTTTGACTTTTACTTTAATACTATATTAACTTTTTTTTTATCAAACACACAAACAAAATATTTATTTTTACGCATCTTTTAAGGAGTTATGGGGTAGCTTCTATTTCCTTTCATCCATGACCATGCCTCTGGTTTACATTCTACTATCAAAAAAAGCAAATTGATAGATTTGATTTCTTGATCGATAAAACTTCTCGCTAAACTCTTAGCGCATTGTTCGCAAATAAATGAACTTTTTAGTGCAGCGGGCCATGACTTGGCCACTCAGAAAAGGCTGGTGGGCCACATGCGACCTGCGGACCGCAAGTTTAGTATTAGAACCAAAGGCGGCATATTTTTTTTAATCAAAATGCTTTAAAATAAAAAGTTAAAAAATAATTCTTAATATAAGAATAAAATGATTAACAAGAAAATTAATGTCATTGGGATAAAAGCGTGGGGGCTCTATATTAAGTGTTATAATTTCTTACTACTTCTAATCGGAAATGCTGAGTTAGTGTAAAAATGTAGTACAAAGAACCTCACGCTTTTACCATAATGGCATTATAAAGAGTGTATTTTTTCCAGGTATAGAAGTTTAAGTTGGCATTACTTTCCAAGATGGCGACCGATTTAACAGCTGTCAAGTGATTTATTCTCAGTTTGGTTTGGCAATTCATCAAAACGATCATCAAGCAAGGCGTAGATTCGTCGAATGGGCCCAAAACGAGATTGCCGTTGTTCCCGATTTTCATAAGCAAATTTTGTTTAGCGATGAAGCGCACTTCTGGTAGAATGGCTACGTCAACAAACAAAACTGCCGCATTTGGAGTGAAGCTAATCCACAAGTGTATGTCGAAACACCGTTACATCCAGAAAAACTGACTGTTTGGTGCGCTTTATGGGCTGGTGGAATCATTGGTCCGTACTTCTTCAAAAACGATGAAGGCCACAACGTTACAGCCAATGGTGATCGGTATAGAGCCATGTTTACTAACTTTTTCCTTCCTGAATTGAACAATCATGATGTCCAGGAGCTGTGGTTCCAACAAGACGGCGCGACATGTCACACAGCTCGTGCCACAATCGATTTATTGAAAGACACGTTTGGTGACCGCCTAATTTCACGTTTTGGACCTGTGAATCGGCCTCCAAGATCTTGTGATTTAACACCGCTAGACTATTTTCTGTGGGCCTATGTAAAGTCATTTGTCTATGCGGATACGCCACAAACGCTTGACCATTTGGAAGACAACATTCGCCGTGTTATTGCCGATATACGGCCACAAATGTTGGAAAAAGTCATCGAAAAATGGACGTCCAGATTGGACTACATCCGAGCCAGCCGTGGAAGTCATATACCAGAAAACATATTTAAAATGTAATGCCGCAAGATTATCTTTCGAATAAAAAAAATTCATGTCAAGCGAATAATACATCGTTGTTTTATTGCAATTTTAAGTTCTATACCTCGAAAAAAAAACACCCTTTAGTTTTCCCGTTAATCATTTTATTTTTATTTTAAGAATTATTTTTTCACTTTTTAGTTCGATTAACACACTATAAAAGCGTATTTTTTAGTTTTTTTTAAAATTATAGTTCATCTTTCATTTTTTAGTTCAATCTACAAGAAAAGCCTTTTCTTTTAATTTTTAAAACTATAATATATTCTTTGTGGAATTTATCCTTGAGTTTGATATTTGGTGCCAGAATTATGTGGCTACTGGAATCAGTCTTCTTCTTCAATGGATATTAATTAATGGGTCTGAAGGGTATTTATTCTCTCCCCTTACGGAGCCTTGGATGAGTCCCATATCGTTATATTTCCAAGATTCCGTCACTACATGTCTAACTAATAAAAGTGTGTTAAGAAGAAATAATAAATGTCAATCGTATTATCACCTTTTAAACGCATTGGTATATTGTTAGTTAGTATCATCGCTTCTAAACACATTGCTTTATCAAAATAAAAAAAGAAATATTTATCAGTTAGAACATAAATTTTTATCACCTTTTAAACGTATTACTATTATGGTAATTTGTATAATCACTTTTAAAAGTATTGCTTTATAAAAATAAAAATATTTAGCATTTAGAACAAAAATTATTTTTATTCACACATGCACGAGTCTTTTTTCCCTTTCTCCCAAAAAGAACACTTTTTTGTTTTATTTGTATTAATAACAAGCATTTTCATTTTTAGGATTGCACTTTTTTAAGGGGTAGGGTTTTTTAGTCACCATATCTGGAATTACACTGGTGTGCAAAAATTAAGGACGAGACGGTTTTTTCAATATAACTTTGTACAAAAGCTTTCCAAATCAACACATTTAATACCGTAAAATCCCCAATACGCAAGGACATGTGTAATGTAAGCAACACTTACTAAAAGAGAAATCAGAGGGATAAAAAGAAGCTTGATTGAAAAAGTAGAATGGAGCGCAATGCGACTGAAGGCCGAAACATCCCTGTGATGGGTGTCCAGAAAGAAACATCCGGTCTTTAGTAGGGGATATGATCTCCCCTGACTGCTAGGTAGGTTTCACAGCGTCTGCCCATGCTGAGAATGAGGGTGTCAATGAGTTGTTGAGGCATTGCTACCCATTCGTCTTGCAGCGCCAATCGATGCTCCCGAATCGTTACTGGTGGTAAGGTACGAACTGCCAAGCGTCTGCCTAGAAAATCCCATACATGCTCGATGGGATTGAGATCCAGAGATCATGCCGGCCAATCCGTACGTTCAATATCCTCACTCTCTAAGAGCTGTTCGGCAGCTACTGTGCGATGACATGGTGCATTGTCGTCCATGAAAAGGAACTGCAGACCCACAGCGCCTCTAAAAAGACGCACATATGGAAGAAGAATCTCGTTACAATAACGGGTCCCGTTGACTGAACCTGCGTCGAGGATGTGAAGGTCTGTACGACTACCAAGCATGATGCCTCCCCAAACGAGAACACCGCGACCTCCATACCTGTCCCTTTCAATGATGTTCGAGGGATGATTGCGGCTTCCCCGCTCTCTCCAGATGAGTATGCGATGAGAATCGCTACTCAAACTGAATCTGCTCTCATCTGTAAAGAGTACTCGTCCCCATTCATGGTCTCTCCTATTCCGGTGTTCCTGGCACCACATAGAACTCCTTCTCCGATGGGCAGGCGTTAAAGGTACACACCGTACAGAGCGTCGTGCAAACAGACCACCACCGTGCAGTCTTCTGGCAACGGTAAAACGCGATATCAGTCGTCCAGTCGTGTGTCTAGCGATTTCTCCCGCTGTCTGCCGCCTGTTTCTTCTGGCCTGTAAGACAATGTACCGGTCATTGGCGGGTGTGGTTCCTCGTGGACGACCACTACTGAACCCCCGGATAGCTGTTCCAGTAGTTTGAAATTAATTGTCTCCAAAGTCGTGAAACGATGTTGTGAGCAATTCCCAACTCTGCAGCCACACTTGTCACACTGCGGCCTTCCTCCAACTTCCCAATGATTCGACCTCGGGTAAAAGCATCCAGATGTCGTATAACAGATTGATTATTCATCATTTCTCGCTGAGGCAGCAACTCGGTGTGATTTTAACTGCTATACGGCGTGCAATCTCTTTGCCAGAAATACTGATCTTACACCGACAACATGCTTTATACTACTCAGACACTCCCCCATTACGTCTACCTGCATATCTGCGCATGTGCTACCGTACATCACCTTACTTAATCTCCTGATTGGTCTTTCTTTCCGCTCTGCCTCTTCGTTCAGCTGATATGCTAATTTTTCGACTTCGTACTTAATTTTTGCACACCAGTGTAGTCGCCAAATTTGGAAATGGAGTATGGAATTAGTCGTCAAATTGGGAAACGGTATATACAATTAGTGGCCAAGTCTGGAAACGATATAATGAATTAGTCACCAAATCTAGAAATCCTTAAAGTCATTATTTTTGTGACGATCCTAATCAGGACAATGGAACAAAAAAAAACTTTTGAAATTATTCTATTCTCATCGGTCCATGACAAGTGTGCAAAATTTTTGAATTCATCTGACTTTTAAAAGTGGGTAAAAATAGAGTCCACATTCCATTGCATACAAGTGAAACTTACAAAAGCGTGTTAAAAAGGCACATTTTTTTATTGTATATAACTAAACACTACTTATTCCCTCCTTTACTAAAAAGAAAAAAATGCTGGATGAAAAGCATTTTAGTACCATAGACAAGCTGCATCAACTTTTCAAAACACAAGCACTAAATAATAGACCATAAGAATTAAAAATCCGCGCAAATCAAAGAAAGAAAGAAAATATCAGTGCTCGTACAGCATATGGGCAAACCGCTTAAGGGGTTAAATTCAAACTTTTAAGAAAGAAATATCCCAAATTTTTAACTTCAAGATTTACGTGTTATTTAAGATATATTATTTGAAATAATATACAGCTGAAAAAATGATTAATGCTATTGTGTACACAATGAAGAAAAACTTAAATTACGTAAAATTAATCAATCAACTGAACTGTTCATATAATTGATTGCATAAATTAATTGATTGCATTGATTAATACATTGATTCAAAGATCTGCAAACATTTGTTATAAATATATGTATCGTAAAATTGTAATTATATTAGTTGTAAATCACGAGGTACCTGGATAAAACTTCTATATATTAATTGATCCTGAAGAACGTAATGTTGTAAAATACAGCTGTTAATGCTGATTTTTGTGTGTTTTGGTTTCAGGAAGCTGTAGATTAAATCAATCCGCTGTGTGGAGAAGATAGAGGTTTTCAAAGTAATTATATAATTTCCTTCATTTAAAAAATCACAGTGTCTGGCAAATTATCGATGAAATGATAGTAATTTACGGAAATGATCTCATCATATGGCAATTGAATGAGGTAGAAAAGGAATTTAAAGTTACCATGTATTCCTCACAAACGATCCCAAAAGTGAAAAATCTGAGTCAGGGACAATGTAACCTCAGTGAAGTGTTGAATTTTACCCTACATGTATCAGTCTCTCCATCAAAGGACCGATTTCCTGTTAGGGAACTGATGACTTCCCAACGGTTACGTAGCTTCACGTGGGAAAGTACCCAAGACAGGACAATACCAACTCTTAAGTTCTTGGGCAAGTCAACCTTTGACCTCCCTTTATTCAGTCGACAGAGAAGTGACCGGCGAGTTTCCAAGCCAATGTCAGGCTTCAAAGTTCACCGTATGAGGAGTGACAAAAACCAATGACCTAATAGTAAACACGGCTATATCCAAACAGAAATGATTCTGCGCCACGTGTCTCTTTTGTAGGTATGACACATTCCACCTTTAAAGAGACACGAAAAGGAGAAACCTAGACGCTCCAAGAAACTTCAATAGACTCCACAAGAGATTCTCAGACTTTTTCTCTGCCTAGTTTTAAAATTAGCTTGAACGCTTTCACATCTACAATGACTTCTCAAGGCTCCAGATAACAAGAATCACAATGAGTTTTACGCAGCCTTCACATCAGTAATCCGGCCTTAACAGTACCTCATCAAGACCGAATAACAACCAACTAAACTGTTATGAAGGAGATATCTTAATTATGGCACTGAGTGGAAAATTGACAAAGAACTACATATTTGAATACGCTAGGTTCTACGACTGCTGATTCCGTTTCAGGCAGCAGAAATAGAGCGACCTGCCAAAGGAGATGTGGAAATCTTTTCGTGCAAGACGAAGAGGAATTTTTTGGCCAACTGGTAACTATAGAAGAGCCTTCGATCAATCTGTATAATCTAGAAATCAAAGAGTGGAAATATAGCAACCATACACACACAAGTCGCCTTCGCCTCCAGACGATTAAGATACAGAAGTCAGCAAGGAAGGTCACGCTGTCTGTTTTTTAGGGCTGTCGTTGAGATATTAATAGATTATTTAGAGAAGGATCAGAACTATCACTAGTGTCTGTTACTATACATTGCTGAACAAATTATAAATGATACACTCATATCGAGGTGCGGTTTAGAAGTTAAAGCAATTTGACTTTGAAATTTTGCCACATTCACCTTAGTCTCCCGATTTCAAGAACCACGAGACCTTTTCTTCTCATAACTCAAAACCCCGCTGTGGATTTGCAGATTTGAACACACAAATGACACCATTGAAAAGGTATAACAGTGAATTTTGACGCAATCTCGGTGAGGAAACGCTACAAGAAGTGTACAACTTTGGATGGGGACTATTTAGAGAAGTCGCAAGAAAAAAAATAAAAATTAAGTTTCTATTTTGATTACTTTAAGAAATAATTAAAAAGCTATGATAAACATTTGTATTAACGAGATAATATATTCTCACATGTTTGAAATTTGAATTTAATTAAAAAATACACATTATTGAGAATAATTAAAAGTTGTTGAAAAATAATAGCATATTAGGTATTTATTTTCTTTTTAAGTTACATCAAAGAAAGGTCTTACATAAAAGAAACATGTCGATTAATAAAGTTTTGATTGAACGTATTCACCAGACGTCGGCAACCTTATAACTGAACCAATCTACTAATATGATTCAGAGTGACACACTGTAGAAATTCCAGTGGTAGTACCTGCAAAGTCAGAGAATAGAGGCTAAGAATATGGATTTAGTGTTTTATTATATGCTAATTACGCAGTATTTTATGATATGTATTTACTAAAAATAAACAACATAAAATATAATTATTTCTTCACGTGAATAAAAAATTAAAATTGTATATACATTATGTATTTTTTAAACATTTTTTATTAAAATAAGAAACAAGCAGCATAAAATATAAGTTAAATAAAAATATTTTTTAATGCGAAACTTGCCCTTGCACCACTCTATTTTATATTTCAATATCAAGCGTATTACTCGTGAATTTCGATTGAACACGAATCTGAACGTACAGTCGATAAACAAATTTTTTGCAAACTCAGAGTACTTTTCATATGAGAAAATATTTTTTCACAGATATGTGTAAAACCAAAGGTGGAAAGCAAAGTAATGCAATTTTTTTCAAACAATTAAATCTCTCCGGCAATAGTATCCAATAGTTTAAAATAACTGTCAATTTATCTTACAGAATTTTCTGATACCGGATGTTGCTTTCCATAATTCTGAAGATGTCAGTGAAATGAGCTCCATTTAAAAATTATCAAAGTCCCTTCAGTCAAAAATTGACAAGAGGGGAGTAAAGTACCACACTGAGAATTGAACCGTGTACCACATGCCCCATAGGTTGTTGACACCTGGTATAGTCTCTAATTGAAAAACATCCTTCGAATTAAAAAGTATTTATTTTCTTTTATGCTATTTAAACAGAAACATTGCCACACGCTTTTTCAATTCCAACACTATTTGCTCACAATCTCTATATATTTATTTATCTTGGTGGAATTTGCAATCGTTAATAAAATACATTTTAAAGCGCTCAATTGAGCTGAAATTTTATATACATGATTATTTTGGACGACAAATCAATAATTTAATTATGATTAATAAAAATTAATTGAGTATAACTAACTATTTAAAGAATTATAAATGCAGCCACGTTGGCATCATTTTAGGCAACTTAGCGACCCTTTTGGCGACTTGTGTCAAAACTTGAAAAGGTTTTTTTTCTCACTTTTTAAAGCATTCAGTTGAGCTGGAATTTTATACTCATGATTGCTTTGGGTGACACAATACCATACTTTAATGATAATTAATAAAAATTAATTACCACTTAATATTGGGATTCTGTCATATGTATATACATATTTATATCAATTGTAACTATTTAATAAAAAGTAGCTAAAATAAAATTTTTCTTTGTTGATCTAAGTAGGAATTGGCTTAAATTTTTTTATATTACTTGTTTCTTCACAAATGCACACTATAAAATAAATAAAAACCGTTTGATACCCAAACTATATAATAACAACTTTATAGTTTAAATAATGATATTTCAACAATAAATTAAAATGGAAAAAAAATTCTGCTTATTTTTTTGAACAATGAGATAAATATTTTCATAATATATCATTATTAAAATGCTTATTAGACGGTAGAACAATGAAGCGTGCAGGAAAACACAATAAGTAAATTACAACAATAACATTCACAGACTTGATAATCATTGCACATTTTCCAACCGACTGGCTATCGAAATCCTTTTTTGTAATAACCCTAACTTTTTTTATAAACATACAAAACGTACATTTTAATTCAATAGTTCCATTTTAAAAACGTATTTTCAACATTCTCTTTCTTTAATATAATGAAAAATAAAAAAACAGCTGTCACATTTCGACACACGGAAGGCAAAGATGTTGAAAACGAATTCGCCATTACCAGGCAGCAGAGTCCAAAAACGTTTGCTAATTTCGTTGATCAGGTAAACAGTTTTAAATCATTTCAATCGACTACATCTATTCATTTATAATTTTAAAAATAAAACCATTGCTTATAATTTTTGGAAACTTTGGGAGTTAATACTTTTTGTGACGGACTGTTTATCTAAGTTTTAAATAACACACCTTATTTATATATATAGAAAACAAAAACTAAATACATAAAACTGAATCTGGTCTGTAATTCAAGTCATAACTGTTACCTTTTCACAGAAGAAATATGTCACGTAAATGAGATTGGTCACATAAAATGCATTTAAATTATAAGTGGGTGTTAGTGGAAAAGCTGTGATAGTCAATAATTTATGAACTTACAACAGCCAAGTTAATATCTGTAGTTCCATTTGGGGAAGGATTGGAGCACAGTCAATTACCTAGTCCTGCTTTAAGTTCTGATACAATTATAAAGGAATTTAAATTAGAAACTTTGTAATAAAATTTAAAGCTAAATATTTTGTTGTTGCTAATGCCACCTGTTTGACGGTCAGATCGAGGCCCACGAAATTCATGATAGCAAAGGACTAAAGGTACGCCTGTCGTTGGCCGTAGCCTTGAGCACCATACAGGTGACAGTATGATTTAGCTTGGTTTCACCCCAATTTTGAGGGAGAACACCCTGGGGGAGGCGCGATAAAGTTGCAGGAATCAAGCGTGATGTTGTGGGGTTTGCTGCAATGCAATAATGCTCACTTCTAAGTACGTATAAAAACAGAAGCAACGGGATAAAATAGAAACAGTTACGGGATATATTTGTTACAAAACCCTACACTAAAAATAAAAAGTAGTGCGTGCACAAAATAATCGTATTTTGTAAAGTTGTAATGAATCTCGCGGGGGGGGCGCATGCTGTCCCACCCCCCTGGTTTAAATACTTCGCTCTCAATGCGACATATTGTTCTTTATGACGCGTTCATTGTTTAGTAAGAAGAATCTTCTTTCAACAAGGATTTCGCCTAGTACCTCTAAAGACCCGTCGTATAGAGCAGCGATGCACGTAAATATGTTGATCTTAAACGTCCTCCTGTTGGTGTGGCGTGGTAGTTAGGAGAGGGTGGTGCCAGCTCAGGTGTCGTCCACGTCACTTGATCATGGTTCAAAATTTCGTGGTCCATCGCCAAAAGCCCTCGTGTAGCTGAATAGTGTGACGTTAATATTCACTCACCCGAGGCCCTGGACCCAGTTGGCCCTTGCCTTAAGTCATCCCAAGTTCTTTGTATTCAGTAAACATTTAAATATCATCATCATTTATTCTTTTGGTTCTGTGTTTACTAGGTAATAGAACAAGTTCCATTATCGGTAAACAAAAACAAATCTTTTTCGATCTGTAAATGCGAAGAATCTAACGACCCGCTGAAGATTCTACAAAGCAGAGGTCTCCTCAGCATCGAGAATCCTCAGGTAGATCCAGATTCGAGTGCCTCCGAAGTGGATCTGACTTTTTATACTGAAGATAACCGACTAGGAGAAGTGGTTAAGATATTCTCGTCCACTCATAAGTTCAGGAAAGGACAGCTGGTATACTCCAGCACTCAAGAAGCGACTCCAGTTTTATCCGAAGAGATCGGCAAGTTCAATGAATGGTGGAATACGCACGGTCCAGGGAGATTAAAAAATGCTAAAAGTAAGAGCTATTTTTAGTTGAAACTTTAAGAATTATTATTAATTTAAGCAAGAAGTTCTGAGAGAGAGAGAGAGAGAGAGAGAGAGAAAGCAGACTAGAGTCTTAAATCTAATAACTATGAATTAGAATAACTGCAACTAGAGGATAAATAACTTCACTATAACGGAAAAAGTGATAGCAACTTATATATATATATATATATATATATATATATATATATATATATATATATATATATATATATATATATATATATAGTCAACTCTCGATAATTGAAGTTGGAGGGACCAATGACCAATGAAAAGCTTCGAATTATCAAGAGGGTAGGAAAAAACTCTCAAAATACACGATGAGAAGTTTTTTTTCTAACACATTTAAATTTAAAATTATGTAATAAAGCAACAATTGTACATATTTTTTAAAGTACATTTTATACAGTATAATAATAAACCGGAAGTTAAAAGTCCTATAATAAAAGAATACACTTATGTCTTGAAAAAAACTATTACAAGAATATACATACTATATATAATTAATCCTTTTTGTCGAAAAAAATCTGTTATCTTTTTTTTTGCTTTAAGGCATTCAATCTAACTTTGTCAATAGATTTTTCTAGAACAAATGAAGCCTGTAAAATGTCTGCATCAACATGATTTTGAAGGATTGCGTAGTTTGTTTGGTGACACTTAAGCTTCTGACAGAGTTACCGGAGTCAACTCCTTCGATTCGTCTTCATCACTTTCTGTATTATTGTGGTCCAAAGCCACAATTTCAGTGTCAGATAGAGCTCCCCATAGAGCAATGTCCATGTCAACCAACACGTAGTCGTCAAACGTCAAATCTTGTTCTGGAAGAGCTTGGTTCAGCATTAAATTCAGTGAGTGTATCGTCCACATCAACCAGATTCGAGGAGGGGAAGCTTAACTTTTTAAAACAGCTGTGAATTGTCAAAGGAGTAACAGCTCTCCAAGCCTTGTCAATCATGATCAAAGCTGTTAAAATAGAAATAGTGGTTACATTCTGCTGATTTTCGAGGTTATCGAAAACGCTTTTAACGACTTCACGCCGATAAAAAGTCTTAAAATTATGTATGATACCCTGGTCGAGTGGCTGAAGTTTTGAGGTTGATTGAAGTTTCACATTTGATAAAGGTGGTGCGTTATTGTGCACAGTAGTTGTCTAAAAATAAGAGAATATGTCATTTCTCTCTCTTTTCATATCCGAGTTCAGTGAGACCAACCATTCATTAAAGAGTTCGGTGGTCATCCATGCCTTCTTTGAGCGGTATTTGGTAGGGAACGAATTTATGCCCTTGAAACACCGAGGTTTGCAGATTTTCCTATGACGAGAGGAGTAATCTTTTCTGAGCCGTCCATGTTTACAACCAGTAAAACAGTTAACCTCTCCTTGCTATGTTTTCCTCCATGGCATTTTCTTTTTTGAATGTAAATGTTTTTTCTGGAAAACACTTGAAAAAGAGTCCGGTTTCATCCGTGTTGAAAATGTTACGTGGTTCGTGCTCCTTTATTAGATCCGAAAGCGAGTTCTGCCACTTAGAACAAACGTTAATCTCGACACTTGAGCTTTCCCCACACATTTTTTTGAAGACTATCCCATTCCTTTTCTTAAAATTTGTAAGCCATCGCTCGTTAGCCGAAAACTCGATTCCTAATTCTTTGGCGAATGCTTTAGGCTTTTCCTTCAATAAAGAACCACCCATCGGAATATTCTGTCCTCGACTCTGTCTCATCCATGAAACTAAACACTGTTCAAGACGTGGAAAATTACCTTTACTAACGTGTTTCCTCACTCAACTCGAAGCTGCAGTAAAGGTTTTCTCTTTATTCTTCAGAATAGTGGAGAGCGAGCTCAGTGGGATTTCAAATGCTTTGGCTACATCGGCCTTCCTCTCACCTTCTTCAACTGATTTTATCCCTTTTGCTTTTCAGAAATTGTTAAGCACTTATACTTTTTAAAAGACATGTCGTTCCTTTCGCGTGATAAGTCGACCCTGAGGTGAGGTGTAAAGTAGTGGCCCAAGGTTTATCGAAATTAACAGGTAGGAAACGTAAATCACCACAACTTTAG